>PVJC01008587.1:0-48182 GCA_004026665.1 Murina feae
GATGGGCAGTAGGCAAGCTTGGGAGGCAGGCAGCACCCAGCCCTGGTCACAGCTCAAAAAAGAGAACAACATGCAGGGGAGGGCAAGAGTCTGAGAGATCAACATAGAGGGGGTGCCTGCTCCAAGCCTTGATGGTGTGCCTGGGGCAGGCCCCCGGCAGGTAGACACACACAGGAGGACTGCTCCGAGCCTCAGATGCGGCTGGGGGCAAGTCCCCAGTGGTGACACACACACATACACACACACACAAAAGGCGCCTGGCAGACTGGGGCCATCATAGGACATCCACTGAGGGGTCCCAGACTGTGAGAGGGGGCAGGCCAGGCTGAGGGACTCCCTCCACCCCGAGTGCACAAATTTTTGGGCACCGGGCCCCTAGTCTATATATATAAAAGGCTAATATGCAAAGTGTCCCCTGAGGAGTTCGACCAGACCGGAAGTTCAATTGCTCGCTATGACATGTGCTGACTACCAGGGGGTGGCGTGGAATGAAGGAAGGCCCCAGCCGGCAGCCAGCAACTGGGGAAGGGGCCCTGGCCGACAGCTGGAAGGCCCCAAATGGCCCTGATTGCCAGCCAGGCCTAGGGACCCTACCCATGCACGAAGTTCATGCACTGAGCCTCTAGTTTTTAATAAAAACTGGTAAATAAATGGAAAAAAACACAAGAATTTAACTTGCCCTTTTTTATACAAACTGACCTCAGGTACCCAAATAGGGAATGAGAGAAAGTTTCTCTCTAGGAAGCAATTAGAACAGCGGTTCGCAACGTGTGAGCCCCTGGATTCTTTCAGGATCTAGGAAGTCCAAACTAGCATGAAGTTCATTTCTTTCTCACCATTTCATAGACATTCTTACCATACATCTTAGCAGCCTCAGCACACAAGGTTGTTCTTTCCATATTAAGTTGAGAACTTTCACTTTCTCTCATGAAGGGAACGCTTTGGCTCCTCCTCGGTGTATCCAGGTCGTCAGCATCACTAGGCTTGTGCTGTGGAGCCATGACGAAGTAAGGCAAGGGTTACTTGGACACAAGCACTGCTAGGCCACTACTCAGAACAGTGTGCAATTTAAGGCTTAAGAACTGTTTATTGAGCTATTTAGTATGGAATTTTCCATTTAATATTTTGGACCGCGGGTAACTGAAACTGTGGAAAGCGAAACCACAAATGGGGGGGGGCGGGGCAGGGGACTGTTGCATGATGGTTGTCTCAAGGAAAGGTCAGTGTGCAGTTATTTGAGTGCAGAGCTGAAATAGCCACTTTTTCGTGGAACAATATTTCTACTCAGGCAAACTATGGTTATTTAGACAGAAGTATTTGGCAGACATTTTCTCAAAAATTAAGATGAGAACCTTGTCACTTGAAGGTAAACAAATTTGACAGTGTTTATTGCCCATGATAAATTTGAGCTTTTGAGTGAAAATTGGAATTCTGGAAAACCCGTATCCACTACTGTTATTTTAACATTGTCTCAATATTTAAAGACTTTTCTGGTGAGATTGATGATGATGTGAATAAGTGTGATTTGGGGGGATATTGTGTAATGAAATGTGTCAACATTTGCAATATTTGCATAATTCAATGAATCAATATTTTTTAAATGACTAATGCGTGAAGTTACAAAATCACGGAAGGGTAAACGATCCATTCAAAGTCCAAGATAGATTTTAAGGAAACAGTATAAAAGTACATTGATGTGGTTTCAGATTTCACATCAAAATGAACCTTTACCCTTTAAGAAACTACCACTGCTTTCTAGAAAGAATACCCACAATTATCTGTAGAGGCTATGAAAATGCTCCTTCCTTTTCTAATTACATGTCCATGTGGGGCTGGATATTCTTCATATACATCAACCAAAGCAACTTATTACAACACAGCTGTCTTCTATTAAGCCACTAAAGAGATTTACACACATGTACACTGCCACTTTTCTCACCAACTGTTTTGGAAAATACGGTTATTTTTCATAAAATATGTTATTTATGCCCTAACCAGTTTGGCTCAGTGGATAGAGCATTAGCCTGTGGACTCAGGGGTCCCAGGTTAGATTCCGGTCAAGGGCACGTACCTTGCTTGCGGGCACATCCCCAGTGGGGGGTGTGCAGGAGGCAACTGATTGATGTTCCTCTCTCATCGATGTTTCTGTCTACCCCTCTCCCTTCCTCTCTGTAAAAAAATCAATAAAATATGTTGTAATACTTTAAGCAATGAAATAAAAAAAATCAATAAAATATATTTAAAAGATGTTATTTATGCTATTTTATTGTTACTTTAAAATGAGCAATATATACATTCTAAAATTTCTCAGTTTTAACATTGCATATAGTAAATATCAACAGAAATAACCTACATAAACAAAAGCCCTTTAGGGTCCTTAATAACTACTAAGAATTCTGAGTCCAAAAAGTTTGAGAACTTTTAAAAAATATTTATTTTACTGATTTTTTTACAGAGAGGAAGGGAGAGGGATAGAGAGTTAGAAACATCGATAAGAGAGAAACATCGATCAGCTGCCTCCTGCACACCCCTACTGGGGATGTGCCCGCAACCAAGGTACATGTCCTTGACCGGGATCGAACCTGGGACCCTTCAGTCCACAGGCCGACGCTCTATCCACTGAGCCAAACTGGTCAGGGCATGAGAACTTTTGATTTAGAAGATCACTGTCTTCTAAATAGTCAAGCAATGAATCTGCACTTTGATAATCAATGGTCACGGTATCACAAAAATGAAGATATCAGGGGCCTCCTGATGGAGATTTACAACACCACCTATGAAGTATTCTTGCCAAGAAAAACCAAACCTGACTCTGACCAAGCTCCTAGATTCTACTACTAGTTGACATGAAATACAGGGCTAAGACGAACCCGTTAAAGATACTCTGATGCAAAAGGCAACACCCAGCATAGCAGGTCATTCCAGGAGAAAAGACTCCATTTCTGAAATGAATAAATTGCAAGGAAAGCAAAAGAGGAAGGAGCAACCCGTGGGTTTCTATTCCCAGGGTCTGGAATGCTTGGCTCTGCTTTCCCATTTGGTGAACTCTTACTCATCTTTCAAATTAAAACTCAAGCGTTCAAATTAAAACTCCCAGAGAAGCCGTCCCGGCTCCCTCGGCAGAACCCATCCCTCCCTCTTTGCACCCCAATGGCATCTTGTATGAATCTCCAGCTTAGCACTCACCATGCTTTAGTAAGCGTCTGCTTACATGTTTATTCTCTCCTTGGGGGCCGGCACCGTCTTCTCTGTGCTCACGTCTTTCCCAAGGCTCACACCACAATTTTGATTTATAGCACGTATTTTTGTTAAATGAATAGATGTGATGGTGGTTGGGTCCAGGCTCAAAGTCCACGAGCCTGCTCTTCATTACTTTTCTAATAATCGCCACCACTGCGAAGAACTAAACTGTGTCCCTTCACCCCAGACTCATGTGTGAAAGCCCTGACCCTAACGTGATGGTATTTGGGGCTGGGTCCTTTGCATGGGATTGTCGTCTTTATAAGAAAAGACACCAGACAGCGAGTTCATTCTCTCTCTCTCTCTCTCTCTCTCTCTCTCTCTCTCTCTCTCTCCCTCTCTCTCTCTCTCTCCCCCTCTCTCCCTCTCTCCCTCTCCCTCTCCCTCTCTCCTCCCCGCCCCTGCGAGCCAGGAAGAGAACCTCATGAGAAGCTGCTCATGCTGGCATCCCGACATCAGCCTCCTGTGAGAGAGGCCCTTCCCGTGTAAGCTACTCGGTCTATGGCATCTTGTTGGGCAGCCCCAGTTGAATAATACAAGCTGCCTTTGCTCCTCCTACATCTTCAGGTTCTTCGCCCAGGAAACCAGACTTGGCACAAAGTCCTAAGGTTCTGATCAGGACTAATCTTGACAGAAGGCCAGTTTAACGATAAGCACAGACAGTGAGTGGGTACCCACTCTCTGGCTCACATTCTGGGTGCAGGATGGTGGTAAGTGCTGAGAAGAAACAGAATATTGTGATGGAGGATGGGGTATGTGGGGGGTGGGAGGGGCAGGAACTCTGGCTAGGGTAGTGAGGGAGGAGGTGACTGCTAAGCTGAGATACAAGGGTTTGGCCAGTGGGGAGTCCCAACAAGATGGAAGGGGGCGGAGCAAAGCCAGGGGTCAACTGCCCGGATGTTCTCTCTGGAGGCTCCCAGTCTGGCCCTGTTCCTTGACAGAAGGTCATAGCTTTTCTCAGGCGGCCCTCTATGTGGGCACCTTCTCTCCTGTGTCCTAGTCACCACTGTGTCTCCTCGCTCTTTGGACCCAGGAGTGACAGCAGCCTCGGTGTACTGCACTGGCCTGAGCGGGCAGAGCTGGAAGCTTCTGGAGTGCCCTCCTTCCTCGTTGGCCCCTTGGGCCTTCAGGGCATCTCTGCTCACAAGGCCTTGAGGAACTAATGCTGAAACCATTTTCTCCTCTAATTCTCTTTTTTCTAATATATTTTGATTGATTTCAGAAGGAAGGGAGAGAGAAAGAGAGAAACATCCGTGATGAGAGAGAATCATGGACCAGCTGCTTCCTGCACGCCCCCCACTGGGGATGGAGCCCGCAACCCCGGCCTGTGCCCTGACCTCCTGGCTCATAGGTGGATGCTCACACCTATCTCCTCTTTAGGCTACAGCCACACAATTTCATTCAGGTTTCCACCTGCTCACTCTGTTTCGCTCACTGACACATCTGCCTTACCAGAAGGCGAGGAAGTTTGATCTATAAGCTAGATTTTCTTGGTCTGTGAATGACAGGGGCTTTGCCTAGGACCGCAATACAGTTTGACAACTGAACGTACACACCAGATAGTTTCATTCAGACCTTTTCTCCCTCATGCTGTCTGACTGGCTCCAGAGCTATTGGGTAGAAACACTGGCCACCCTGCCCCTCCTGACCCCTCCACTGGCTCCAGGCCAGCATCCCACTTTTTGGCAGTCCTGTCCTCCAGTTAGCAGCTTCTCTGAATTGCATATTCAGATATCTCTCAACAAACGTTTCTCTCTACCTTCCCAGTGCTATCAGTGTTTCTGCACTCTCCTCTCCTCACTGAATCCCACCCACCCCTTCTAGGTCAACGTGGCCTATGTCCAAGGACATGCTCCTACCTTGTCCGACAGCCCCTCGGTCGGGATATGTAATCGTTATCTTGATATCGCAACTCAGCTCAGCCATGAGGGAGGCATAACAGCATTCGCATAATGGAGGGGACTGTCTATCACACGGGGGCGGGGTGGGGTGGGGTGGGGGGGGGAGTCAGGTTCCCTTGTGTCTGAAGCCGCAAAATGTTGGCTGAGTAAGTTCTGCAGCATTTACACATGTGTACGCGGCATGGACCCTACTCAAGGCCAATGTTGATGATACACTCATCTTTTCCCCAAATCAGTTCAACTTAACTGCCTACTAAGAACTGCTTCTTGATGTCGGTCAAGAACATCAGGAGAGACATTCCAACCATTTTGTTTAACTGACACCCCAGGGGGACCCCTTCTTCTGGGAACACAATCACCGCCGGTGTCGTTCGCCTCCTGCCCGCGATTCCGTAGTCCTTCCCTCCCTAAAAGCAAAATGTTTGTTCTTGCGAAGGTCGGTATTTAAAAAGGAGCCAAACTGGCAGGAAATGTATTTTAAAAGAGACAAGGCAACAACCTAGCCTCGCTAAAATGGTCGTGGTGAACCCTGGCCGTCCACTGACAGTTATGCTTAGACGGAGTGGGCTGGAATGATCTAGAAACCCGAAGGACACAGTGAACGGCAGAATGTTGGAACCGGCGTCTCACTGGGGTGACATCCTAAACACTCGAGAGCAGGGCGAGGGATTCGGCTGGACCTCAGGGTAGCAAAAGCGTCTGGTTTGACACCTTTGAAGCCTTGTTAGAACCAGTACCAGCGATGGTGCGAGAAGCTGCCTGTGAAAGGAAATGGAAGCCCATTGGCTTCAAAAACTTGTGATCGAAGTAAACATACGTGCAGGAAAGTGCCAGCTCTCCAAATTTTCACACACTGAGGACTCCCATGTAGTCAGCACGCAGATCAAGCAACAGAAAGTCACCCTGACCGGTTTGGCTCAGTGGATAGAGGGTCGGCCTGTGGACTGAAGGGTCCCAGGTTTGATTCCCGTCAAGGGCATGTACTTTGGTTGCGGACACATCTTCAGTAGGGGGTGTGCGGGAGGCAGCTGATCTATGTTTCTAAACTCTATTCCTCTCCCTTCTTCTCTGTAAAAAATCAATAAACTATATTAAAAAAGAAAAAGAAAAAAAGAAACAAAGTCACTAGTGACTCCCGAAGTTCATCTCATGGATCCTTCCAGTCACTACCAGCCCCTCTTCCCTGCTTAGCACGGCTCTCTAGCAGACTTCAGATTTCAGTTCTTTATCCATTTGTCAAGTGCTACATCCCCAGCTCCTTGAACTGTGTCCAGCACATAATTATCGTTCAGTAAACATTTGTGAAAAGAATGGATGAAACGCAGCAATAAGAAATGCTAAAAAACAGCCAGGCCGGCATGGCTCAGTGGTTGAGCATGGACCTATGAACCAGGAGGTCATGGTTCGATTCCCCATCAGGGCACAAGCCTGGGTCGTGGGCTCCATCCCCAGTAGGGGGTGTGCAGGAGGCAGCCGATCCATGATTCTCTGTCATCATGGATGTTTCTATCTCTCTCTCCCTCTCCCTTCCTCTTAGAAATCAATACAAATTTTTTTTTAATTTAAGAAATGCTAAAAAATAAACTCAACCGCCAACATATGAATGAATAAAGAAGATGTGGCATATCCATAAACTGAAATATTACTCAGCCTTAAAAAGGAATGCAGTACTGATAACATGCTACAACATAATGAACCTTGGAGACATCATGCCAAGTGAAAGAAGCCAGACATAAATGACCACATCGTGTATACTTCCGTTTATATGTAATGTTCAGAATTGGCAAATCTATAAAAACAGAAAGTAGATTAGTGGTTGCCTATGGCTGGGAGAGGGAGGGAAGGGGATGACTGCACAACACCGTGAATGCACTAATGCCACCATATGGTACACTTGAGGATGGTTCACTTGATGTTGGGTGAATTTTACCTCAATAGACCACATTTTAAAAACATCCTAAAAGGTACAAAGCTTGTTGAACCACTTTCCCTTCACCATCAGAAAGCGTGGATTCTGGTAACTGGGCGATCCTTTGTGTGAGCGGGGTGACGGATATGGAGGCATAAATCTGGAGCCACTGGGCTAGGCTAAATTGCTCTGTGTAGCAAGGGGAAAGGGGATTTCTAGTTGCAGGAACTAGAAGACTAGAGCCAGCACAGTTCAGTGAAGGTAGATGAGGAAGGAGGAAATGATACAGAGACTGCAGAGCTGAGAGAAGAAAATTGGGATGAACTACCTAATAGGATTCTTGAGCGAAATGCAACTCTTCGTGGTGTTAAGAATCATTTCTGAATACAATAGGCAATGGTGATGAGTCTGGCAGCATGGAGACAGGTTTTAAACCCCTCCGAAAGAAAGACTCCCGGATCCAGGAAGATAAGGCCTTGTAGTAGGTTGAATGGTGGCCCCCATAAGATGTAGCCATGTCCTAACACTTGGACTCTGTGAATGTGACCTTATTTGGCCAAAAGGACTTTGCAGATGTAATTCAATTAGGGATCTCAATGTGCTGAGACTACCCTGGATTATCTGGGGAGGCCTGTCATTCCAATGACAAGTGTCTTTAGAAGAAAGGCAGAGAGAGATTCAAGACAGACAGAAGCTGAGAAGACACAGACACACAGAGTTGAAGGTGTTGGGATGGAGGGAGAGGCTGGAGTGGAGTGATATGACCACCAGCCAAGGAATGTTAGTCACCTCCGGAAGCTAGAAGGTGCATGGCCTTGTGGACACCTTGGTTTTGGACGTCTGGCCTCCAGACTGAGAGCATAAACTTCTGTTGTTTGAAGCCACCACGTTCCTGCTCATTTGCTACAGCAGCTCCAGGAAACGAACACAGGCGTCCAGCAGGAAACCCACAGGAGTTGGAGGTGAGACGACATGCAGAGACAAGAGCTGGGGTTCCTGGGGGTGCAAGGAGAGAAGAAGATGCCGCCTTCCTCGTGTCCACGAGATGACCTGTTTGTGCTCTGACCTGGACAGCGGCTCCTGTGTGTGCTCACGTGATGCAGGGCAGCACAGGAAGCCACGGGCCGAGTGGCTTCCAGCATTTCACATCCTTTGCCATTCTCAGCATGGGTGCTGAAGGCATGGTGGCTGCTCCGGACGCAAGTGAGAGTGAGAAGACTTTGAAACCGCTACCACAGAGAAGACAATCTGTATTTGCTTGGTGCATAGAACATTTTACTGCAATGTGAGCCACGCTGGTGAATTTAGAGCAGGGAGGGGAAATGGGCAAACTCTGCCATCTTTTACTGGAGAAAGTGACCCACCCAGATCCCTGAGGCGGCCATGTTTTACTAGTAAAGACACTGGGTGACAATGCTCACTGAGTGAGGATGGAAGGAGGGGGATGAACAAGTTTGATTTTGAAAGAACGGCGGCACCGGATGCATATTCTACATATGAGCAATCAGTCTCCTAGAAAAAGAACATTGGGTTCCAAAATTCCCATGATTCCAAGTCCACTTGTTTCTGAGTTAAGTGAGGCTGTTTTAATCTACGTGTGGATGACAAAGGGGAAATGCTGCTTTGCTATAAGAATGAAGTCAGTCATGCCAGGATGCCATCCTCCTACATCTGCTGTGCTGGATAAGCTCTCAGCCTCCAGCTGCTGAGGGCCCCGCTGGGGGCTTGCTGATAAGACACGCGAAGAAGCAGCTATGACAAGGGGACATTTACAGTCAATACTGACAGTCCGGGGTGGGGCGGCTATCTGAGAGTTCTGCTTGGGCGAGGCGACTCTTCGCGAACCTGAAGACTCTCCGGAGACCCTGGAGGCAGTGGCCCTCCCCTGGCCCAGGTGACTCTCTGGTCGGTCGTGGTGTCAGACTGTGCAGCTGTCTCTGGAGTAATAGCCTCGAGCAGCTCAGCCTGCCCAGTGACACTGGTGTCTTCGTTCCCTAGCAACAGATCTAGCAGAGGGAACGCTTACTTTGGCTCTGGCAGCTGGAAGTCAGCTCCAGGTTAGTTGCCAACTCTCCCTATTGCCTTCTCGCATGAAAACCCCCCCACATCAATAATTACCCTAAACGTAAATGGTCCGAATTCACCAATGAAGAGAGCCATCGTCTACATAAAGAATGCTGAATTTCTAAATTGTTATGATTGCACTTTCCTTTGTTTATGACTTAAGTGAAGCAGAGTGGATCGAAAAGCAAAACCCAACCATATGCTGCCTACAAGAGACACACCTAGGCTGCAAAGACAAAGGGGGGGGGGGCTCACAGTACAAGGGGGGACATGATCCTCCACGCAAATCACATCCACAGAAAAGAGGTGTAGCTACATTTACATCTGACAAAATCGATCTCTAGAGAACAAAGGTAACAAGAGACAAAGATGGACACTTCATAGTGATGAAGGGGACACTGAATCGAGAAAATAACACTTCTTAATATATACGCACCCAGCCAGGGAGCACGGACATGCATAAAGCAACTACTCACAGATCTAAAGGGAGAGACTGATCAAAACACAATCATAGTTGGGGACCTTAATACTCCATTGACACCTCTAGACAGATCAATCAAACAGAAAATCCATAAAGAAATATTGGGCCTGGCCGGCATGGCTCAGTGGTTGAGTGTTGACCTATGAACCAGGAAGTCATGGTTTGATTCCCAGTCAGGGCACCTGCCCAGGTTGCAGGCTTGATCCCTAGTGTTGGGAGTGCAGGAGGCAGCTGATCCATGATTCTCTCTCATCATTAATGTTTCTATTTCTCTCTCCCTCTCCCTTCCTCTCTGACATCAATAAAATAGATTTTTTACAAAGAGAAAAATTAGTCTTAAATGACACACTAGACCAAATGGGCAGAATTGGCGTTTACAGAGTCTTTCATCCCAGAGCATCAGATTATACATGCTTTGCCAGTGCACATGGAACGTTCTCAAGGACAGACCGTGTGTTGGGTCACAGAACTGGCATCAACAAATTCAAGAAGAGTGAAATGATACCATGGATCAAAACCTTGACTGTACACTCAGCAATGCCAGGTGGAGGTTACTCCTTTGAGTTTTATGTTTAAAAATCCTTGGAAACTGTCCTTGCTCCTGTTCACATGTAACTGTACACATTATGTAAAAACAACAACAATACCCTGTATTTCCCAGTTAAGACTCACTCCCTTTTCTTTCAATTCACAGAGGTTAGCTACTCAGAGGACATAGACTTGGCTGATTACATTCTTTCCCTTTGTCCTAAGACATTGTGGTAAAACATAATTGAAAATTTCCAGACGATAAAGACAACTTCACTTCCATTTCCTTTTCCTCTTCTATCTATCCATCTCATAAAAACAAGAGACAGCCCTGGCTGGTGTGGCTCAGTGGATGGAGCGTGGGCCCGAGGACACAAAGGTCCCGGGTTTGATTCTGGTCAAGGGCACATGCCCGAGTTGCAGGCTCGATCCCCAATAGGGGGCAGACAGGAGGCAGCCGATCAATGATTCCCTCTCATCATGGATGTTTCTATCTCGCTCTTCCTTTCCTCTCTGACATCCATAAAAACAAAACAAAACAAAAAACAAAAAACCCAACAAGATAGTTCTATTTTCTCAGTTCTTCCTTTCTCATCTCCTTTCCCACTTTGGTCTAAATGTAAGGCTTCCATTATTCATCCCCTAGTTCCTTTAATAATCTCTCTTCCTCCCCCGCACCCCCCCCCCCTAGAAATCAAGCATCTAGGATATACAGATTCTAAAGAGAAGGAGGAATTCTTCCCTACAATCTGGACCATTTCTTTTCTTATATAATTTTTCGTTTAAAGTGAGGCAACATATGTAAGTACTAGAGGCCCAATGCACGAAATTCATGCAAGAGTAGGCCTTCCTTCCTCCAGCTGCCAGCACTGGCTTCCCTCTGGCACCCAGGACCCGGGCTTCCCTTGCAGCCCAGCTTCGTTTAGAAGGTCTAATTAGCATATTATGCTTTCATTATTATAGAAGATTGTGTCAGTCAGGGTTCAGACAGGAGGGCAGAGCCACCGTGAGCATTCTGGGAATGACACCTCTCTCAGATGTGGGAAGAACTTGGGCAGTGGATGTCTGGAAGGAGGGTCAGGGGATCAGAGAGTCACTAGCCACTGATGGCTGCATTGGTGCAGTTGGACAAATCAGAGCTTTCGGGAAAGTTCAAGAAGCCAGGCGAGTCCTGCTGCCCAAGTGGGGCAGTGAAGGGAGAGTTCATGGAGAGGCTGATGGGAAGTTGTGCAACTCTTGCCGGTACGGGTCCACAGCCAGGGCCCTGGAGGCAGGCCTGAGGCAGCTGTAGAGCTAAGAGCAGAGAATGTGAGCTGGAGGCGAAGCAGCGGAGAGCTGGACCCACTAGGACCCCGGGCACCCCGTTTCTGTCCATCGCCGCACCAGACAGGTCTACCAGGACAGTGTCTGCTGCTTGCCTTCTGCGTCCTAGTCCTCACACAAGTTCCTCTTTGGCCAACTTGAATCCAGAGCCATACCACGGAGTGGCTTCAAGAAACACAGTTCCCTGGCTTAAGCAAGCTTCCACAACACAATTCAGTACAGCACCCACCATGAGGACCCAAGTGGCATCACAAACAAAACCATTTCAAAATTACTCTTCCCTTCCCATGTCCCTCAGCTCAGAATGTGTATGTCACCCTTTTTAACTTAAAATGGATTTGTTTAGCCCTGACCAGTTTGGCTCAGTGGATAGAGCGTCAGCCTGTGGACTGAGGGTCCCAGTTTCGATTCCAGTCGGGGGCATGTGCCTTGATTGCGGGCACATCCCCAATAGGGGATGTGCAGGAGGCAGCTGATTGCTGTTTCTCTCCCATTGATGTTTCTAACTCTCTCTCTCCTCTCATCTCTGTAAAAATCAATAAAATACATTTTAAAATATTGGATTTGTTTAAAAATTTAATCTTTACTGTTGAAAGTATTACAGATGTTTCCCCTTACCCCCGTTGACCCGCTCCATCTTGCTCCATCCCCTAAGTATGTCTTCCTTTCCCCCCTTATTGCTATGCTGCTGCCTTCAATGTTAGACATATCGATTGGCTGCCTCAGTCATGCACCCAACGGGGCCAGGCTCACTGGCTACGCACACGTGGGGAGTGAACGTGGACCCCATCTTCACTTGCAAAGACGCTCTTGAACTGGACTAAAGGCTTCTACAGGAGACCTGAACCTGTCAAACTCCTAGAAGGGAACAGGGGGAAGCTGCCTGACACTGGTCTTGGCAGAGATTTCCTGGCTCTGACTCCCAAAGTGCAAGCCACAAAATAAAGAATAAACGAGTGGGGCTATAGCAACCTACACCCTTCCACCCAGCAAAAGAAACAACCGACAAAATGAACAGGCGACCTCTGGAATGGGAGCAAATAGTTGCAAGTCATATATCTGACGGGTTAATGCCCCAAATACCCAATTATATAAGGAACTCATACAACTCAACAGCAAACAATAAATGAATAAATAAAATAAATAATCCAATTAAAAATAGACAAAGGAACCATACTGCTTTTTCTATACTGGCTACACTAAAAGATATCACACACACACAGACACACACACACACACACAACTTAAATAAAAGGAAAATATAAAATTAATTTATAACCTAGATGAGTAATCCAACCAAGTCCTATTTATAAAGCATGTCAGACATTTCATACTCTAACTCAGGATTCTTTCTGGCACAGGAGAGGCACAAACAGTAGATAAATTTCTCCCTGTCTGCTGGGGCGATGACGTAGGATCTAGAATTAATCAGTGTCAGTGGATAAACATGGTAATCACGTTTTTTAAAAACAAGTGCAGTAGATAATAGGCAGAAAAGATTCGATCAATTTACTTTCATCATCTCTTTAATAATTCCTATGTGAAGACTTAATTTCCTGTTACCAACGCAAAAATAACACAATGCATCATGATGCAGAGTGAGACTGCTATGTGAATCCAGCTGCCCTCAGATTTGTGAACAAAATGAAGAACTTATTAGGTCACCATAGAGGGTCGGTTTGTTCCACGTCAATTGATAACCTGCATGTGCCCAAAGCCTTCACCTAAAGGAGCCCTCGGGGAGGAAGGCAACTTCTCTCTCCCAGTTCCTCCATTTCTCAGTGACTTCACCATCTGCCGAGGCTTGAAACTTACAAAGTCATTTTGTGCATATTTTTTCCTCATCCCCCAGGACTGGTCAGTTGCCAAGTCTTGCCAGTTCCACATGGCTTGTCTCTGTTCCTGCCCCTCCAGGCTCACTGCGAGCATCCTGCTTTCCCTCGTGCGCAGCAGTCTCCTAAATTCTCTCCTGCCTGAGGCTCCCTCATTCCCATCCCTTGGCCTCTAAATCTGCGTTGGTTTTCCAAACCTAAACACTAGCATTCAAATTCTTTCCCGGCCCTTCCCTTCCTGTAATGGTTCATCGTATGTGTCAGTTTCGCTGGATGCCAAGATGTTTGCTCAAACATTATTCTGGATGTTTTGGCGAGGGTGTTTTTTGGATCAGATTAACATTGAAATTGATAGACTCTGAGGAAAGCAGATATCTGTAAATATGGGTGGGCCTCACCCAATTAGGTGAAGGCCTTTACAGAACAAAAAGGTCAGCCTCCCCTGAGCAAGAGAGTATTCTCTAGCAGGCTGCTTTCAGACCTCATCTTCAACATTGTGCTTCTTCCCCCAAAAGTAATCATTACTTTGACTTCTATCACCATCTATTAATTTTATATGATACTAGAGGCCCAGTGCATGAATTTGTGCACCAGTGGGGTCCCTCGGCCTGTCCTGCGGGATTGGGACAAAACTGGCTCTCTGATATCCCTCGAGGGGTCCAGGATTGCGAGGGGGAGCAAATCAGGTCAAGGGACCCCGCTGGTGCACGATCACAGCTAGGGAGGGACACGGGAGATTGGCCAGCCAGAGAGGGACGGCAGGAGGGCTCCAGGGTGTGTCTGACCCGTCTCACTCAGTCCTGATTGGCTGGACCACAGCAGCAAGCTAACCTACTGGTCGGAACATCTACCCCTTGGTGGTCAGTGTGCATCACAGTGAGTGGTTCAGTGGCCTTAGCATATCATTAGTATATTACGCTTTGATTGGTTGAATGGATGACCGGTTGACTAGACACTTAGCATATTAAGTTTTTATTATATAGGATAAATGGAATCACACAGTCTGTACTCTTTTGTGTAAACTGTGGGGTCTTTAAGGCACTGTCCAGAGAGGGGTTTGCAGGTGGGTGGCTGGGCCTGTAACGGCTGACCAAGGTCACTGACAAGTACTTGATGAAGGCCAAGGTCAAGTTATCTTGCCAACTCTTCACCTAGTTAATTTCTAGGCTTCAGGTTCCTGGCACCACTCTGGAAGAACTTCTGTTGTGGCTTTATGGCAATGACCAGCTTGACCCTGCCCTCCCATAGGAACTGGGGCACCCTCATGCTCTCTCCTACCTTCAACTAGGACCAGCTCCCCAAATCTCTTTCTACATGTTCTGTCTTTCTTCAAGTGTCTTGGAATCAGATACCTGATCCAAACTCTTCAACACTGATCATAGTTCACAACCTCGGAGCCAGCATGGAAAGTCACTACTTGGTCAGGGTCGGATAAGAGAGTCTTACCTCAAAGTCTGACCCAAAGACAGGGCACTGACTATGGACCTGAACTCTAATTGGCCCCCATGACCAGACTGTGGAGATTTAAACTTAGTTTGTTCAGTCCTTCTTTTGTATGGTATTTCTAAAAATCAAAATAATGTTCATTAGTTTTCCATAAGCAGTAGGGCTTTTCCTGCATTTCAATTCTCCAAATCTCTATTAGGCTTTAAATTGGATTCACAGATACAGTGTCTGGAGAATTTTTTTGCACTGAGATTTGGTACATTATTTGTTCCTGACCCAAGTGATTTCCAAGTGTCTAAAATATAGAAATCACTTACGGTCCAGAGGATGATCAGATACTACCCTGCATCTCAAAATACCCTGTACTTTTGTACGCACAGGTGCTCAGTTACAAAGTTTAGGTTGGTCTTTCCATACCAGTGGACTAGCCCAAGGTATTTTTATTATAAACAAACAATGTAGTTTTCATCAACTTTTCCCCCTTTGGCTTTCATTGTTAGAATTAAAAACTATTCTTTTGTGGGAACGACTAAGCTAAGGGAGAGAAAAGAGAGGAAAATCTATTTCTCTTGCCAGAGGGGATAATTTTTTTTCTTGTCCAAATAAAAAATTTCCCAGTTTCAAAATGGGAGGCTGTGAATAGACTGCTAATTTCCCCCCAATACTCTTTATTTCTATTTTTTTTGGGTAGTAATAGAATCCTGAACTTAAGAAGATAAAATGGTTCAGTGGTTGAACCTCAACCTATGAACCAGGAGGTCACAGTTTGATTCCCACTCTGGGCGCATGCCTGGGTTTTAGACTCAGTCTCCAATGTGGGGCCTGCAGGAGGCAGCTGATCCATGATTCTCTCTCATCATTGATGTTTCTACCTCTCTCCCCCTCTCCCTTTGTCTCTGAAATCAATAAAAATACATTTAAAGAAAAGAAGAAGATAAATTGGCTTCCCAGAAGAGAGACTACCTTATCCAGCTTCTTTTATAGTTACGTATGATCATGGGGCTGCATCCTGGCCAACAACATGTGAGTAGAACTGACATGTACAACTTGTAGCCATGCTTTAAAAGGGCAGAGCTTGCTATCCCCTTTCTCTTACTGGCTGGAAGAGGGATGTGCTAATGAGCCATCTCGGGCCATGTAGGCAAAGCTCTATGCAGGTATGGCAGCTCCATAAGGCAGAGGAGCCTGGGAACCACCTTGGTGCTGACAGAGCAACCTGCACTACATATGCCCAGATGCTAACATGAGAGAAAATGAACTACTTTCTAGCATGTAAGTTATTATTATTTTGGTTGTCTGAGACAACAGCTAAAACGATCCTTTATAATAAAAGGCTAATATGCAAATTGACTGAATGGCGGAACGACTGGTCACTATGATACACACTGACCACCAGGGGGCAGATGCTCACCGCAGAAGCTGCACCCTGGTGGGTAGTGCACTCCCACAGGGGGAGCTCCATTCAGCTAGAAGCTACGCTTGTGACTGGGGAGCACAGTGGTGGTGGTGGGAGCCTCTCCTGCTTCCGTAGCAATGCTAAGCTTGTCCACAGGGAGTGGGCCTAAGCCATTAGGTGGGCATCCCCCAAGGGCTCCTGGACTGTGAAAGGGCACAGGCCAGGCTGAGGGACCCCCCTGAGTGCATGAATTTCGTGCACTGGGCCTCTAGGATTCTAATGAGAAACACCAACACTGAAGCAGAATTACAGAAATTTTTGATTAAAAGACTAAGAATATGGAAAGCAGTGTGGGCCACACTGATGGAAACTCAGATATGGCTGCCAGTCAGCCCTTCGACAGGGGAGGTCCCAGCACAGGAAAACTGACACCTGTGAGCACCCATCTGGGAGAAAGCCACTCTGAGTTCCTGGTCCGATGCCAGACAATCCAGTTCCTCCCTGTATGTGCCTGGATCCCCCAGAGCTGCCTGGTGCTGGAGTTCAGAGGAATTGGGTCCAAGTAAGTTCATGCTCTGGCCCTTTGAAAGGAATACCTGAGCCGGGTCAGCATTGCTCAGTGGTCAACCTATGAACCAAGAGGTCACGGTTTGATTCCTGGTCAGGGCACATGCCTGGGTTTTAGGCTCCATCCCCAGTGTGGGGCGTGTAGGAGGCAGGTGATCGATGAATTTGTCCATTTCATCTAAGTTATCTAATTTTTTGGCATATAATAGTTCATAGTGTTAATAATCTTTTTATTTTGTATTGTCAAAGTAATGTTCCCCCTTCAATGTCTGACTTTGGTAATTTGAGTCTTTTCTCTTTGTTAATGTAAATAAACATTTGTCAATTTGGTTAATCTCTTCAAAAAACCAACTTTTGGTTTTGATTTTCTCTATTGTTTTTCTATTCTCTACTTTGTTGTTATGCTCTAATTGTTATTATTTACTTCCTTCTTCTTGCTTTAATTTTTTAAAAATTTATTTACAGTATCTCAAAGTGGAGGGTTATGTTATTGAATGATTTGAAGTCTTTCTTCTTTTGTAACATCGGCATTTACAGCTACTAATTTCCATCTGTGCCCAACATCTCATACATTCATTTTCTTTTTAAAAAATATATATTTTATTGATTTTTCACAGAAAGGAAGGGAGAGGGATAGAGAGTTAGAAACATCGAAGAGAGAGAAACATCGATCACCTGCCCCCTGCACACCCCCTACTGGGGATGTGCCAGCAAGCAAGGTACATGCCCTTGACCGGAATCGAACCTGGGACCCTTCAGTCCGCAGGCCGACGCTCTATCCACTGAGCCAAACCGGCTAGGGCTCATACATTCATTTTCATTCCACTCAAAGTATTTTTAATTTACTTCTTATTATTTGATACATTAGTTAACTGGGAGCATGTTGTTTAATTTTCTTTTATTTGTGGGTTTTCCAAATTTCTTTTACTTTTTGCTTTCTAATATTACTCTATTGTGGTTAGAGAACATATTTTCTATTATTTCAATCTTTTTTAAAAGTTATTTCAGCCCTGGCGCGTTTGGCTCAGTGGATGGAGCGTCGGCCTGTGGACTGAAGGGTCCCAGGTTCGATTCTGGTCAGGGGCATGTACCTTGGTTGTGGGCACATTACCAGTAGGGGTGTGCAGGAGGCAGCTGATCAATGTTTCTCTCTCATCGATGTTTCTAACTCTCTATCCCTCTCCCTTCCTCTGTAAAAAAAAATCAATAAAATATATATTTAAAAAAAATTATTTCAATCCTTTCAAATTAAATTTGTTTTCTAGCCTAACATATGGTCTAATCTGAAGAGTGTTTCATGTGTACTTGAGAAGAATTTATATTCTATGGAGATCTGTTTAGTCTAAAAGGTTTACAGTGCTGTTCGAATATTTTATTTCCTAGTTGATCATCTGCCAGCTAGAACTGTGCCTAATTGTTCTATCCATTATTGGATGGGGCTACTTAAGCCTTCAACTATTATTGTTGACTTGTCTATTTTTTCCTTAATGTTTGTCTATTTTTGCTTCATATATTTTGGATTGTTTAGGTGCATACATGTTAATAGTTGTTATATGTTCTAGATGTATTAACCCTTTTATCATTATAAAATACACCTGTTTGTGTCTAGTTACTCTTTTTGTTTTAAAGTCTATTTTATTTGATATGACTCACCATTCCTCCCTAACCCCAGCCAGTGGCAATGACTAATCTATTTTCTTTCCCTCAGTGCTATGTTTTCAAGATCCATCCATCCTGTCATATGTATCAGTAATTCATTCCTTTTTATGGCTGAATAATAATCCATTATATGGGTACAACGCATTTTATTTACCCATTCACCAGTTGATAAACACTTGGGTTGTTTCAACCTTTTGACTATTATTTTACATAATGCCACTATGAACGTTTGAGCACAAGTTTTGTGTGAACAGTTTTAATTTCTCTTGGAGTATATACCTAGGAGTGGCATTGCTGGGTCATATGACAAGGAAGAATTTAATTCCTCAGGAAGGGGCACAGATAAAACAAGAAGGGTCTCAATATATAGGAAGGGTTCAGATACATCAGGAAGTGTTGTAAATATATTATGAATGCTCTTAGAGAGAGGCGCTTCAAATGCATCAGAAATCATCTCAAAGAAGTCAGTAATAATCATGACATAGGAAGATTTCAAAATATGTTAGTAAGGGCTCCAAACTGAGGTGAACATCTTAAATATATCACAAAGGGCCTCAAACCTAAAGGAAGGGTATCAAATAATTGGGAGAGGTTTCAAATCTGTTTAAAAAAAAGAGGAGGGAGCCGTAACCAGTTTGGCTCAGTAGATAGAGCGTCGGGCCTGTGGACTGAAAGGTCCCAGGTTCAATTCTGGTCCAGGGCATGTACCTTGGTTGCGGGCACATCCCCAGTGGGGGGTGTGCAGGAGGCAGTTGGTCGATGTTTCTCTGTCATCGATGTTTCTCACTCTCTATTCCTCTTCCTTCCTCTCTGTAAAAAATTCAATAAAATATATAAAAAAAGGGGGGAGGGAGAGTCAAAAAATCAATAAGGGTCTTAAAATACGAGAAAGGGCCTTAAGTAGTCAGGAAAGATAGCAATGAGTTAGGGAGGATCTCAAATACATCAGGCAGAGTTCAAAATAGATCCCTAATCACCCTTAACCAGCGGGCAGATTACGAAGGCTCTCAAATCTGTCATGAAGAGTCTCAAACAAGGCAGAAGGGGCCACAACTAGAGACTAAATGTCTCACACTCATCACAAACCATCTCAAACAAGCTTGGAACACTGTCAAGATAGTTAGGAAGAGTTTCACACAGACCAGTAAGTGTCTCAAACTGAAACCAACCATTTAATAGTTGGGAAAGTACCAATATGTCAAGAAGTCTCAAACTTGTCAGGAAGAGCTGCAAATAAATAGACAGAGGCCTCGGACACATCAGGCAGGGTCTCCCATGAGTCGTGAAGAGCCTCATGCAAGACAGATGGGGTTTTCTCAGAGAGGCCTCCACATCATAAGAGTAGCAAGCAGAAAGAGCCTCAACACGTTGTCATGGTTTCAAACATGGCAGGCAAATCGCAAATAGGAAGAGACTCATCACGTTGGTATGTGTTTCAAATGCGACAAGAAGTGTCACAAAGAGAAAGGAAAGATCTGAAATACATGAATCATCTGAAACCAGACTGGAAGGTTCTCGTCATAGTAAGGAAGGGCTTTACAATCTGTCAAGAAGGTACACAAACAAGGAGGGAATTGTCTTAGGGAAGTCAGAAAAGGGTGCAAAGATGTTACAAAGAGTCTCAGAATGTCATGAAGGCTCTCAAACCAGCCAGGATGAATCGCAAATAGATAGGGAAGCTTCTCAAACACATTAGAAAAGTCTCCGATACATCAAGAGGAGTCTCAAATGCAACAGGAGAGTATGGGAACTTTTCCTCCCTGTTCTGGAAGTATCCATGAGGAAGCATCCCAAACAGATCTGGAAGTTTCTCGAAGTAGTAAGGAAAGATAATAAGTCACTAGAGTTGAGGGGTCTCAAGTAAGTTAGACAAGATCTCAAATGTCAGAAAAAATTCCAAACCATTTCAAAGATGTCAGGAAGAATCTCACACAGGAAAGAAAGTTCCTCAAATCTGTCAGGAATGATTATAAAGACATGGGAAGAGTCTCAAATACGTTGATCCATTACATGCATCATTTATTTTTTAATTCCTCACGCTGTAACAGTTTCATGGAGATATCATTCACATACCACACAATTCACCCATTTAAAGTGCAAAGTTCAATAGTTTTTAGTATATTCAGAGTTGTGCAATTATTACCAATATGATAATTTTAGAACATTTGCATCGTGCCAAAAAGAAACCCGATACCTATTAGCAGTCACTCCCCATTCCTCCTAAGATTCACATAACCTAGGCAACCACACACCTATTTTCTGTTCCTATGGAGTTTCCTATTCTGGCCATTTCGTGTAAATGGAATTGCACAACATGTGGCCGTTGTCTGGCTTCCTTCCCTTCATATACTGTTTTCAAGGTTCATCCATCCTCAGGTGTTTTCCGAAAGCCACCTTCATGAACATAAACCCAGTTGAGGTGGAAAGGGGTTTTTTATGAATAACAAGACACCCATTTCACCTTCATGGCTCTGACATGGGTTTTTTTTTTATTTCTAGAAACTGAGGACAAGAGACCAAATATTATAACAAAAGATGTTCCCATTGCTCTTTTTTATTTTAATTTAAAAAAAAATATATTTTATTGATTTTTTACAGAGAGGAAGGGAGAGGGATAGAGAGTTAGAAACATCCATGAGAGAGAAACATCGATTAGCTGCCTCCTGCACACCTCCTACTGGGGATGTGCCCGCAGCCCAGGTACATGCCCTTGACCGGAATCAAACCCTAGACCCTTCAGTCTGCAGGCTGACACTCTATCCACCGAGCCAAACCGGCTAGGGCCCCATTGCTCTTAATGCTCAGGAAATTCCAAGAGTTTGAGGAGCTATGAGCTAGGAACTATGAATGAAGACCAAATATATATGAGAAACACATTTTGGTCATCTGAATAATCAAATAGATCTCTCTCTATATATATAAAAGCCTAATATGCAAATTGACCCCAGGGGAGTTTGATCGGGAGACCAGACACTCGCTCACTATAATGTGTGCTGATCACCAGGGGGCGGCACAGAATGAAGGAAGGCCCCCTGGCAGCTGGCAGCCAGGGAAGGGAGACCCTGGCTGGCAGCCGGAAGGCCCCGATCAGCCCTAATTACCAGCCAGGTCTAGGGACCCTACCTGTGCATGAATTTTGTGCACCAGGCCTCTAGTATTCTTTTAAATCACAAGTATCACAGAAACCAACATCAAATCCAAGCTCTTCAAGATGGTCTGTATACCTCACCACCAAAGCCACAGCGTGGCAAAGAAACAGCTGCAGATTAACCAGCACTACCAATTTGCTCACATGGAAATTTTCTTTGCCAAAAGATACAACCACTGGCTGAGTTAAAGTTCCTCTTTTCAGTATATTCCAGGCAATAATTTCAGATTTAAGTGGCTTAACCATTACCTTAGGAAACTTAACATTTCCAGTGTTTTTCTCTAGGATAGTTCATAAATGAAGCTGAAAGTTACCCACAAATATTATACTTCATTTATGACCCTTGGTCAGCATATCAGTTAGGATTAGGTTCTACAGGATGTAAATTACAGTGTCTTGGGTTGATTTGTCTCCCATAAAAGGAGCTCAGGGTAGGCATCTCGGGCTGGTATGGCAGCTCTGCAGGCGTCTAGGACCCAGGCTCTTTCTGACTCCTGTCATCAAGCCTGTCTCACAGGCCAGGAAGCCTGCTCCAGTGCAGCCATTAGTCCACATTCTAAGCAGCAGGCACGAGGCAAGGGTGAGAGCAAAAGGTGAAATCACTCGTCATTAGTCTGTTCCCTTGACACAGTTTTCGTAGAGCCTCATGCAATGACTTTAGTTTTTAGCTTCTTGGCCACCAAGATCTGTTTCAAAGCTGAGCATAGTGCCACTCCCAACAATGCAGGGCTCTGCTAGTAACGAGGAAGGGGAGAATGAACAGTAGTAGGTTGGCAACTAGCCATTTGTGCTGCAATCTATACATCTCAATAGTCATCATTTTGTGGTTTGTAACACCGCAAGCACTACCACTTTAAGACAACAGAAGTCATCCGGAGGGCTAAGGATGAAGGATCTTCCATAGGGTGCCCTGGCTTCAAGGCAGCTACCCACAGCAATTAGCCCGAAGCCACCCAGGGTGCTTTCCGGTTTCCTGCCACCTTGCTTCTTGCCAGCACTGTGGCCTCCCACTGCCTCTCACACGCCAATTCTCTTGCTTGGATTTGGTAAACTCCTCAGTCTGTGTCCATGCTAGTCTCCCGCTTGTGCCACCCAGCTTGGTAGGTAACTGACCCACATGCCCTCACATCTGATCTTCACTCCTATCCCATTGCCAGTGTCACCATTCCCGCGTAGTCCCTGGCCCCCTACAAGGGTCTAGCCTTCCAGAAGGAATAAATTCCAGTCCTGATGACTGATAGTTACCATCTTAACTTATGTGTTTGTCTATTCAATTATAGCTCCAAGTGTTGTGGACTTTTTAATAACCAAGGATAAATTGCTTAAGCGGAAAAGGGCACCAAACCAGCAGGCAGAAAACATGGGCTACACACTTTCATTCTTTATTCTTCAACCAATAGGTTATTGAGCGCTTTGTGTGAGTTAATCAATGGCCCAGCTAGGTTTCTAAGTCGCTGTGGGAGTTGGGGTGTGTCACTTCACTTTTATGCACATTTCCCCCCTTGACTAAGTGAACTTGACCAGGAATCGAACCAGCAGCCTTTTGGTGCACAGGAAAATGCTCCGACCACTGAGCCACCCAACCACGGCAGTCCAGAGCCTTTTGAATGAAATGAGGAGAACCCTATTTCCACATAGGTTTCCCTCTTATGTCCCTACTTTCCCATCAGTACAAGCAAACATGAGCCGAAGTGAGAAGTGAAACGCCCCACCTCGCAGATGCCGTCTGCCATGTCACAAGCTATGACTCACATTTAGCCCAGAGATTGTCGCCAGAGTCAGCAGGAGGAGACAGGCTCTACACGTGTGCCAGGGCTGAGGTTTTAAAATTGAATACAGTTTAAACATTGATGATGTTTCCATCTGAGCTGAATTTCTTCTCTCCTGCACATATGCCTTATTAAAATTCTTCACTGGACTTTTGATGTATGAAAATATTTGAGTTTGGAATACTTGAACATTTTTTTAAAATTGAAAACTATGTGCACATAGAACTTTCTCTTTTGAACTTTAACCCAGACTTCATCAGCTGAGCAGACAGCTGCAGAAACTTGCACAATACAGTTGAATGGACAAGTTGCCCTAACCTTTATCCATTTCTCTCCTTTTGAGTAAGTTGATTCCCTATTTTTATGTCTCCCATCTTCCTTCTGGGCTTTCCTGCTCAGTTGGACACACAGTTCGGAATCCAGCCAACAAGTGTACAGGGAAGCAGTACAAGTTTCTCTCCTAACGTCTACAGGTTTACAGGAAAATGTTCCAGAAGGAAGTCAGAGCTCATATGCAGTGAAGTTCAGCAAAGTGGAGACAATATCCATAAGAGCCCCTGGATAACTGATGGCCATGTCAAGTAAAATGCTCTTTTCAGTCTATTTCTTGAAAATAAAGAGTAAATAAAAATGATTAATTTATTCACTTGACAAATATATCTGAAGTTCCAATTGAATACAAACCCTGTGCCCAGCACTGGGAATATGGGTGTGAAAGGTCCTCATGGATCCAATAGCTGTGACAGAGAAGAGACTAATGTCAAGAACTGTGAAGGGTCTCTATATATAGTATATGTATACAATTAAATACTATTCAGCCGTAAAAAGGAAATCCTGACACTTGTGACAACATGGGTAGACCTGGAGGGCATTACGCTAAGTGAAACAAGTCAGACAGAGAAAGACACATACCGTAAGGTCTCACTTACATGCGGAACCTCTAAGAACGACAACAAAAACCAAACTCATTGAAAGAGATCAGATTTGTGGTTATGAGAGGCAGGGTGTGGGGGTGGGGATTAGATGAAGGGGGTCAAAGGTACAAACTTTCCGTTATAAAATAAGTGAGTACTGGGGCTATAATGTACAACCTGAGGACTATAATTAACACTATAGTATGGTATATTTAAAAGTTTCAAGAGAGTCGATCCTAAAAGTTCTCATCACAAGAAAAAAAAATGTAACTATATGAGGTGGCAGGTGTAAATTAAACTCAGTGTGGTAATCATTTTGCAATATATGTACATCATCATTATGCTGCACATCTTCAATGTATACAGTTTAAGTGCAGTTAGTGTGTCAGTTATATCTCAATAAAGCTGAAAAAAAATTTAAGACTGCAAAGGGTCTGAGA
This sequence comes from Murina feae, assembly GCA_004026665.1. Taxonomy (NCBI): domain Eukaryota; kingdom Metazoa; phylum Chordata; class Mammalia; order Chiroptera; family Vespertilionidae; genus Murina; species Murina feae. Next base: position 24,618 of record PVJC01008587.1, read on the forward strand.
TTCCCCCCATTGACTTGCCAGTTTCTTGGATGCTTGTAGGAGATGTGATTTCTGTTAAAGGCAAAGAATTTTATTACTCATGGCACAGCAAGCAGCATGAGCATGCATGTGTTTGCATCAGCTCCCCTTGCCCTCCAAGTCTGATGAGGGTGATGTGGATAGGCTCAGTGGATGCCTGCATTCACAGTGGATGGTATTACAGGAGAAAAATCCTAAAGTTAGGGAACCTGAATCTTTTTTAAAAAAATATTTGTATTGATTTCAGAGAGGAAGAGAGAGAGGGAGAGAGAGAGAGAAACATCCATGATGACAGAGAATCATGGATCGGCTGCCTCCTGCATGCCCCACACTGGAGATCGAGCCCACAGCCCGGGTATGTGCCTTGAGCAGGAATTGAACCCGTGACCTACTGGTTCATAGATCCATGCTCAACCACTGAGCCACGTCGGCTGGCCGGGCTGAATCTTTTCTAATAGATAGTTAGGATGCTTGCCTTTTGCTCTGCAAGGAGATGTCATTTCTATTTTCCAAGCCTGTTAGCTATACAAACACCCGTGAAGACAGATGGAAACAAGCCAAGGGCAGTCTAGATCAGCCAATAGGTATTCTCTCCCAGACATGTGACTGAGCCTCCGCAAGACGAGCAGGGTCGCCTCTCTGCCCTCCAGCTGACCCCAGAGGCGTGAGCAGTAAGCTGTGTTGTGTATCACTGGGGTTCTTTGGTTCTTTGTTACACAGCAATAATGCAGCAATAAACAACTGATACCATCACCAATGGCATCTTCATTCCAAAATCTCATTTATGTTTCCTTGTAACCAGAACTCTCCTTCTGAAATACAGAGCACTTTCCTATCGCAAAGCCTTCACCTACGGATTGCAGTTCACAGTGGAATCCAAAGTCCTTGCTGCTCTGATTCCCATTTTCACTTTCAACTTCACCTTCCACTTCTCTTCCCTCCCATCCTGCTTCTTGCTTCTGGCATCCACTCACATAAATCGCACACATTTTTCTATACTGAAGAAGGAAAACAAATTCCGTAGGCTATTTCTAAAAATATATTTTATTTTCTTTATTTTTTAAGTGTTTTTTTTTAAATATATATTTTATTATTGATTTTTTACTGAGAAGATGGGAGAGGGATAGAGAGTTAGAAACATCAATCAGCTGCCTCCTGCACACCCCCTACTGTGGATGTGCCCACAACCAAGGTACATGCCCTTGACCGGAATTGAACCCAGGACCCTTCAGTCCACAGGCTAAAGCTCTATCCACTGAGCCATACCGGTTAGGGCCTGTAGGATATTTTTTAAGATGATAAAAGTTAGTTACTCGTTGTAGTAAATCTGGGAAATACAGAAAAGTACAAAGTGGATCACCCAATGCAACCTTCCCCCAGATATTTTTGCATATATGGTGTATACTAATTTTAGACACTTAAAAATTATCATTAGGTGTGAAGATATTTTCTACTTAGAAACTCTGGAGAAATAAAAAAAACTCCAATACCACCAATAACAAGAATAAAAGATAAAGGGACACCTAATAAAAGTCCTTACAGTATCTAATTAAGTAATGACTACATAAATAGTTCATACAAATCAATTAAAAAGTGCATATGCATAATAAAAAAGGCAAAGAACAGGAACAGGCAATTTCAAACAAATAGCCAAAAACCAAGCCAAAAAATATAAGACACTCATACAACTCAATAGCAAGAAAACAACCTGACTGAAAAATGGGTAATGGACCTGAATAGACATTTTCCCAACAAAGGCGTATGAATAGCCCACGGGTACATCAAAGGGTGTGCAACATCACCAATCACCGAGGAAATACAAATCAAAGCCACGGTGAGCTATCGCCTCACACCTGCTGTAATGGCTGTTATCAAAAAACAAGAGGGAAGTGTTTTAGAGGATGTAGAGAAAAGGGAACCCTCATGCACTATTGTTGGGAATGTCAACTGGTGAAACCACTATGGAAAACAGTATGGAGGTTCCTTAAAATATTAAAAATGGAAACACCATATGACCCAGTAATCCCACTACTGGGTATATATCCAAAGGAAATGAAGTCAGTATCTCAGAGATATCTGCATGCCAATGTTCATTGCAGCATTATTCATAATATTTAAAATATGGAAACAAATTAAGTGCCTATTGATGGGCGAATGGAAAAAGAAGCTGTGATATACTAGTATATATGGCTTCAGTGGGTCAGGGGCTTAGACAGGGGATGCAAGTTCTAGACAGCTGGTTTCTGCTCCACAATGGCTGGGCCTCAGCTGGGAAGACTCAATGACTGGAGGCTACAAGCATCTGAAGGCTCAGTCACACACAGATCTAGGGGCTGGTGATGGCATGGCAGACACTTACATGTCACTGCTTCATATGGCCCGGAAAGCATGGTGGCTGAATTCCAAGACCAGGGAAGAGAGAGAGAGAGAGAGAGAGAGAGAAATGTAAGCTATGTTCTTCTTATGACTTATGACCCAGGCTTAGAAGTGTCATTAGCATAATGTCCACCATACTCCATTGATCATATCAGTCATGAGCCTCAGTCAGGTTCCAGGGGAGGGAACACAAACCCCACTCCTTGGTCTGTTCCATGCTTCCATGTCTCTGGATCTATCTTGTTCATCAGTTTATTCTGTTCATTAGATTCCACATATGAGAGAGATCATGTGTTACTTGTCTTTCTTTGACTGGCTTATTCACTTAGCACAATACTCTATAGGTCCCTCCACACTGTCTCAAAGGGTAAGAGACCCTTCTTTTTTACAGCTGAGTAGTATTCCATGGTGTAAATGTACCACAGCTTTTTTATCCACTCATCTGCTGATGGGCACTTGGGCTGTTTCCAGATCATAGTTATTATAAATTGTGCTGCTATGACCATAGGGGTGCATATATTTCCAGGAGTGGGATCGCTGGGTCAAATGGAAGTTCCATTTTTAATTTTTTGTGGAAATTCCATACTGTTTTCTTCTTTTGTCATATCTTATCCAATTGTTTACAAGAATGATTTTGTAACAAAAAACATTTGAATTGGGACAACTTATTATATAACATGCTCACTATGTGCTAGACACTGTTTCAAGAAGGCCCTTTACAAATACTAACTTGCTTAATATTTATAACATCATTCTCAATTTATAGATGAGGAAACCGAGGCACTGGGAAGTTAAGTAACTTCCCCAAGATCACAAAGCTATCACATGGCAGAGCCAAGTATCAAACCTAGAGTATCTGGCTCTCAAATCTGAATTCTCAACCACCATGCATACTGTCTCTCTATCATTGTTCTAATCCATCAGCCCCTTATTATTTTTTTTAATCCTCGCCTGAGGATATTTTTCACCATTAATTTTTAGAGAGAGTGGAAGAGAGAAGGAAAGACAGAGAGAAACTTTGATGTGAGAGAAACACATCAATTGGTTGCTTCCCCCATGCGCCCTGACCAGGGCCCAGGCCGGGAGGAGCCTGCAACCGAGGTACCTGACCTTGACCAGAATCGAACCTGGGACCCTTCAGTCCACAGGCTGACGCTCTATCCACTGAGCCAAACCAGCCAGGGCCATCAGCCCCTTATTAACTTGAGCAATAAGGAATGCATAGCCTCTGAAAAAATATGAACTCTCAGATACACAAAATGATGGGAAGTTAGTGAGATATGCCGGGATGCAGTTTGTAGGAGCCCCAGTCCTGCCCCTGCCCCTCTCCCAGCGGATCAAGAGGGAACGGTACCCCTTCTCCCAGGCTGCCTTCTCGCTGGCCTTACCACTCCAACAGTTCTCCGCCCCAGAGTGACTAAGGTCAGGGACAGCAGTTTGCTGGATATAATGTGGTGAAATGTACAAGAAGCTCAGAGCATCTTGCTAATATTTTATAATATTTCTCTCACTGAACTTCTGCAATGGGGTGTTGCAGCTGGAGAGAGACAGAGATTTAGAGCGACTCCCCCACCTCTCATGGTCAAAGGACGTCTGAGAAGTGGACACAATTCTGCAGACACGAGGCCTGTGACTTAGGCTGCTGCAAGTCTCCCCGCAAAGCCTCTCCCCACAAGATCAGGCTTCCTCCCACGAGCATTTAGGGGGCTGCTGGCGAGTGTAATCAGCGGGGACATCTTAATAACTGAAGTCACATATGATGGAAAAACTCATAAAGAAGCTGTCTGGGGAGAGCGAGGGCATCCTGTCAGAAGGCTGGCTCCAAGTACACGTGATGCCACGTATTTGGAATTCTGTGATGAGAAGGCAGAAATATTCAATAAAAGTACCAAAGCGGGTTATCTGACTCTTTTCACACAGTGTTTCTATGGAGAAATGGTGTTTTCAGAGGAGAAACAAATCTTCCATTAGCCAAAAAGCGCCATTGATTCCAAATAGTAAATGAGTACCTGTTCGTGGTATAAACACAGGTTTCAAATGGATCCGGGAGGCAAAGGGGAAAAAGGACAGAAGAGCTCAGAGAGAGAAATCTTAGAAAAATATGCAGTTTTGTCTTGAGCATTTGCCAAGGAAAGCTGGCTAATAACGGCTGAAAACCCGAACCAAGGAAAACATAGAGGAGGCGAGGTTAAGGGAAGCGCCACAAGGAATAAGCTGCTGGCGACACGGTCAATATAAATGAAAAGATGCAAATCTTGCTGGGGGTGGGGGTGAGGGTGGGGGCTTGGAGATAGCCGGCTGGGGTCAGATTCAGGGTAAAAAAAAAATAACAGCAAAGAAATGAGCAGAAAGGAAAAGATGAATAAGGAGCAAGCACAGAAAGAGGAAAGGAAGCCTGCTGAACAGGAAACTGACCGAAATAGACATGTGCGGTGTCCACTGAAGGGAAAGGGGAGAAGGGGCCATTACGAGTCCACAGTGCTGGGATTTGAGGAGAGGTGATTTTAATTATTCAAAAGAAAAGGCCTTTCCAATTCTCTACAGATTCTGTCTGGCAATCACAGAGGACAGAGCTCTGAATGCTGCCATGGCCATGACTGGTGCCTATGATTTTCCATCCCAGAAGCCAGCCACCGGGCAAGGCCAGTGGGCAGGATCCTGATGGACACTTTTTATCTTATTTTTTATTTATTGATGAGAGAGAGAGAGAGAGAGAGAGAGAGAGAGAGAGAGAGAGAGAGAGAGAGAGATTTGTTGTTCCACTTATTTGTGCATTCATTGGTTGATGCATTTCATTCATTGTTTGGTTCTTATACGTGCCCTGTCTGGGGATCAAGCCGGCAGCCTTCGTGCATTGGGATGACGCTCTACCAGCTGAGCTGTCTGGCCAGGGTCTGCCTGCCATTGTTTAAGTGCTCCGAAGGTCAGGGTGGGCATCAGTGAGGCCAGGGGCCAGGGGACGAGGGGATTAGTGGAGCCACGAAGAAGGCACTGGGATGGATGAGCAGGTTGGTTGGCAAGACCCCTGACCACCTGGCTGCAGATGCCAGAGGAGGACCAGGTCTTGCCTGACTCCTGGTCCCGGAGAACTCCATCCCCTCCTGCTAGGGCTGCTTGATGCCCATGGGTGGGTGCGGACTTCCCCAAACTTGAGGATAAATTCTGGCCTCGGGCTGGACCATCTCAGGAGTGCCAGCCCCATGTGCTGGGATCCAAAACAGCATCCTTGCTGCTGATGGCATCTGGACCGTGGGCTTCTCGTCTCTCTAACTGGAGGCCACAGCTACATGTTTGATCGTCTTCTGGTGCGCTTCTTTGTATTTGAGGCTCTGCTTTGAGCACCGCTCTTTTCTGAACCCTCTCAGGTTGAGGGCCCTGCCTTAGTCCTGGGAGGCTCCCTCACAGAGTCCAGAGTCGGGCACTAACTCCTTCCCAGCGGCTGGCCCCAACTACTGCAGACAGATGCCTGTCACCTGCTGCCCAGCTGTCCTTTTCCCTTTCTAAGCAGCAGCCAGGCCTGAATCCCCGTCACGGGCTCTGAGCACCTTTAGGGACACTTTGTTTACCCCCGTTCAGCCATCCTATTGCTGCCGGGAGCACAGGGTCAGCCATGCTCTGCCGTAGCTGTCAGGTGCCAGGGGCTGTTTGTTCTATTGGGCTGCTCTCATCTTAGAAGTTGGGTCTCTGTCCCATGTCCCTACAGCAGAGTCTGTCCCATGAGCATCTGTGCCATTCCAGGGAGTTAGGGAGCAGTTAGTATTAGTCCAGCCACTCTGTCTCATTTTACTGCATCGAACCTGGTCATTCCAGGTGGCTTCTTGGACCTAACATGCACACACACACCCACATACATACATATACATGGCTTGTTTCGGTATTATCAAAAATATTTTACAATTGACCAACAAAATAAGACCTGAAGCAGGGAGGCATGGAACAGACTGAAACACCTCAATGTGCAGTTGGGGGGATGAGAAGAGATCAACCAAAAAACTTAGATACCTACTGGAGGCCCGGTGCACGAAATTCGTGCAAGGGCCTTGACCCTGGCCCCTGTCCACCACCACTGCACCCGGGGACCTCTGCCACCTCTGCCTCAGCCCCTGTCTGCTGTGGCTTTGTCCAGAAGGAAGGATATCCGGGAGGACCTGGTCTAATTAGCATTTTACCCTTTTATTATTATAGATGATATGCATAGCCCATGGACATGGGCAATAGGGGGGTGAAGACCTGGGAAGACTAGGTAAGGGGGGGAAATGGCAGATATCTATAATACTATCAACAACAAAAATATATTATAAATAAACAAATAAATAAAACGTTTACTAATAGGGTGTTACAGGGGTGGGCAAAAATAGGCTAATAATAATAAAGAAAACAATAATTTATTAATAAATAATACAAGACTAAGCTGTTTTGCATACTCACAGCATTAAGCCTACTTTGCCCACCCCTGTCTGTTTCACGGCACTAGAGCCCAGAAGGCACGTGGCAAAGACACCGTCCTGGCCCCCCTCGCAGCCCCTTTGCACCCACTCTCCCGAGGCTAAGGCTTCCTCGGACGGGCACCCGTGCCTCAGCCCGTGCACCTGCTCTCAGCTGCAGGCGGGCAGAGCAGCCGGGCAATGCCAGCGTTCATACCTGGAACCTTAGCTTCCCTTCTCCGCCGGCGAGGAGGTGACTAGCCAACCCCAAGGTGTGTTCCATGCTGTCACCTGGAGTTGCCCATACCTGCAACCGGCTCAATAACTCACTTTTTGGCTTCCTTCTTGTAAAAAACAGGCCTCTGATTCATCGTCATAGAAAAGCAACAGCATGTGGCCAAGTGGTTACTGAATTTCCCCAGAGCAAAGGGATGTGTGTGTGGGGGGGTGAGAGGGGTGCACAAGGCCCATAGCACGTTTCGCAGGAAGCGTTCCCTAAACAAAGGGAGGTGGAAACAGTTAGAAAGGCCCCAGCCCATTGGTTTAAATAACCCAACGGGAGCCAGCAAGACCTTGGCAACCTATTAGGAAATAGGCGACCAAACAGTCCTCAGCCAATGAGGAACCAGGGAAGGGGCTACATGAACAGGCCACGCCCCCTGCCCCTCGTGGTTCCTGCACAATAGGGCCTACTCTCCAGGGTGTTATGCACAGTCTCATTTCCTCACGCTGCTGTTTCCCAGGGCGTCGTGTGAAATCCGGACAGGTGAGCCATTTCTCACACCTCCTTTTCCTGTTTCACTTTCCACTCCCTTCCTGATGCTTCCTGAGATCGCCTTCCCCTACCCACCCAAATCTGTGCTCAAGGCCTTGTCTCGGGGTCTGCTTCTGGAAGAGTCCAAACAAAGACAAGAGCTCTCATACTGGTAGTCAAGGTTACGGATGTAATTGTTTTCCTGAGAAGGCACACCTGCTTTGAACACTAGCATAATGACATACTTTCTATAACCTATTATGAGAGGAAAAAATGCCGAAGTCCTCTGTGGATGGCACCTCCTATGTGGGTCACGTGGCCTTTGAGCTGTTAATAGGTGTTATGAGATCTGTGGGTCAAATATTCTTAGGCTAAACAAAATTAAGCAGACTTCTTCACTTCAGTACTCCTGCAGTCCACAGGAAATGAATGAGCGTGTACATTTCTAGGAGTGTGGGCTATAGGCTTCGAAATTCGATGGACCTTACAATACCTTTTCCCAAGAAGCACTGCTAACAACTTGTGGGAGGCTGACATCTCAGGGAACAGAGTTTACCAAAGGCCTTGGCGCCACACTACAGAAGGAAGCCATACTGTTGAGAAGTACATGGGGCAAGTTTTCCTGGCGGCGAGGATGCTGCGTTTCAGCACACCCGTGTTTTCTCTCATGTCCCAGCCCACTAGAGGGACGGCCATCTATGGGCTGAGCTCCAATGCTAACATTTCTTTTTTTAAAATTTTTTATTTATTTTTTATTTTTGGAGATGGCCCTACTTTTTTTTTTTTATTTTGTTTTATTGCTTCAAATATTACAAAGAGCAGTCCAGTGCTAATATTTCTTTCACATGGAACACCAGTGCTTTCATTTGTCTCACATGCATGTTTATTGAGGAGAAAGGCAGAGAAACTCCTTCCTTCAAGTGTGTGGTCTGTGGACCAGCAGCACTGACACCTGGAACAGCTGAATCTCGTGTGCCATCCCACGTCAGCTGCATCCGCATTCACAGCTTAACAAGAGCTCCAGGTGAATACGAGGTACATGACTATAAGAGAAGCACTGGCATAGAGGTCAGCTTATTCAGAGTTCCGCACAATGGAGGCATTTCAAATCTCAGTGTAGCCTTGGAAAGTGGTGTCACCCAACTTCTGCTTGAACATTTCCAGTGGCTGGAAACTCCCTCCCTCATTGAATTGTTAGAAAACAGATCCTTTTGTTGACCAAAACCTGCTACTCTGTACTTTCTACTCCTGGTTCTGGCTCTGGTTTTGGTAGCGAATTCCATAAAACAAATTGAGCCCATAAAACAATCTCTTGGGTATATGAAGTCGACTATTGGGTCTCCTCAAAATTTCATTTCTTCCTGGTTAAATGTTTATTCAATTTTCAAATATTTATAGACCATCAATTATGTGTTGGCACTGTGTTAAGAGCTGATACAGCAGTGAACAAGGCTGGAATGATCTAGGCTAACCTGAAGCTCATTGTCTAAGAAGGGAAACAAAATACATAAAAATTTACTTATTTTGACTTCTGCTTCTGAAAAGAGAGCAGAAGTACTTTTCCTTACCCTTTCCACTAAGTACAGTTACCCTCCCCCCCACCCTGGGTATCTATAAAAGCCTAAGTGACCAGCTGACCGTCCAACAGCTACGATGTGCAATGACCACCAGGGGGCAGATGCTCAACACACAGGCATGGAAACATGGAACAGATTGATGAATCTCAGAGGGAATGGGGGAGGTGGGGGGAGGGAGGGAAGAGATTAACCGAAGACTTTATATGCATACCAGAGGCCCAGTGCATGAATTTGTGCACTAGTGGAGTCCCTCGGCCCGGCTTGCGCCCTCTCACAATCCGGGACCCCTCACAGGATGTCGGAGAGCTGGTTTTAGCCCTATCTCCACAGGCCAGGCTGAGGGACCTCACTGGTGCATGAATCCATGCGCTGGGCCTCTAGTTATATATAAAGCAAACACTAGAAGATTCTGAAAGGTAGAGGGAAGGCAGACTAGGGACCTGGGACCTGAGGAATGACTTGGCAGTGATTTCCCTGGGTTTTTCTTTTTCACTTCATCTCTCCTTCTGGCTACCAGAGAAGCTGGTAACCAGAAGTACCAGCCTTCACCAGGCTGTGAGGAGAGGCTCCAAGCCTCTACCAGGGGGTTTCAGAGAAGGCCAAATGGGCAGCCAGGACTTTTGTCCCTAGTGGGTGGTAACAAGGCCCCCTTCTCTGGTGTCAGTGGAGATTCTGGATGGCCACCTCCACTCACCAGCCATGAAAAGCCCCTTCCCTCCGTGCTGAGGTGGTATCAGAGGAAGCTCGTGGTAATGAGGCCACCCTGTTCTGGTATCAACAGAGACAAAGTCGGGAGCACTAATGAGGTCCCCTTCTACTTCCAGCCAGAATCACATTAGCAGAGGCCTAATGGGGAATCTTTTAAAAAAATATATTTTATTGATTTTTAGACAGGAAGGGAGAGAGATAGTGAGAAACATTGATCAGCTGCCTCCTGCACACCCCCTACTGGGGATGTGCCTGCAACCAAGGTACATGCCCTTGACCAGAATCGAACCTGGGACCTTTCAGTCCACAGCCTGACGCTCTATCCACTGAACCACACCGGTTAGGGCCTAATGGGGAATCTTAACTTCCACCCCTACCCATAAGTAACAAGGGGCTCATCCTCCCCACCTCCTCAGAGACAACACAGACTTAGTGGAGAAAGTGAGCATTGGGTCTCCTCAGCAGCAATGAGGTGATATGCCCCATCTCGGGCCAGAATGGTGCCAGAGGAGGCCTGTTAAAACACGCAATTTAAATAAAATCCAATAGAAAATCGCTCATGATGCCAAGAACCATGAAGATCTCAATTTGAAAAATACAATCAATAGATGCCACCACTGAAGTGACAGAATAGTTTAGTATTACCTAACAAGAGTTTTAAGGTAGCCATCATAAAAATGCTGCAGTCAGTAATTATGAACACGCTTGAAATAAGTGAAAAAGTAGAAAGTCTCATCAAAGAAATAGAAAGTCTTGGCAAATAAATACAAGATGTAAAGAATAATCAAATGGAATTTTTAGAACTGAAATAAAAAACACAATGAGGCCCTAGTCGGTTTGGCTCAGCGGACAGAACAGCAGCCTGCAGACCAAAGGGTCTCTCGTTTAATTCCGGTCAAGGGCACATACCTTGGTTGCAGGCTCCTCCCTGTCCGGGCCCTGGTCAGGGCTTGTGCAGGAGGCAACCAATTGATGTGTTTCTCTCACATCGATGTTTCTCTCTCTGTCTTTCCCTCTCTCTTCCACTCTCCATAAAAATCAATGGGAAAAAAAAAGAATGTCATGCTAATAAAGTATATTTAATGGCATTATCAACTTAAAAAAAATCACACACAATGAGGAACTGCCTTTTGACTCAGCAATCCCACTTCTGGGAACATATTCTAAGAACTCGAAACAGCAATCAGAAAGAATAGATGCACCCCTATTTCACTGCAGTATTAGTTACAATAGCTAAGATGTGGAAACAGCCCAAATGCCCATCAGCAGATGATTGGATAAAAAAGCTGTGGGACATCTACACAATGGGATACTATCAGCTGTATAAAAAGCAGGACCTCTTACCCTTTGTGAGAGCGTGGATGGACCAAGAGATCATTATGCTAAGCTAAATCAGCCAGGCAGAGAAAGACAAATACCAGATGACCTCCCTTATATGTGGAATCTAATGAACAAAATAGACTGATGAACAAAATAGAACCAGAGGCATGGACACAAGAAACAGACTGGCTGATGCCCTAACCGGTTTGGCTCAGCGGATAGAGCATCAGCCTGCAGACTAAAAGGTCCCAGATTCGATTCCGGTCAAGGGCATGTACCTGGGTTGCAGGCACATCCCCAGTAGGAGGTGTGCAGGAGGCAGCTGATTGATGTTTCTCTCTCATCGATGTTTCTAACTCTCTATCCCTCTCCCTTCCTCTCTGTAAAAAATCAATAAAAAATATATTTAAAAACAAAAAACTATATATATATATATATATATATATATATATATATATAGAGAGAGAGAGAGAGAGAGAGAGAGAGAGAGAGAGAGAGACTGGCTGGTACCTGAGGGTACCCATCAATTATAACTGGATAAAGAAGGTGAAAGGATTAGCTAAAGAACATATATGCACACCCCATGAACATATGGTCTAGAAGAATCAATAACAAAACTATACAAGGAGATACACTCAAAACAGTAAAAATGCAATTCTAGAAAATATTCTAGCCCTGGCCTGTGGAGTTCAGTTGGTTGGGTGTCATCCATCAGGGCACATGCCCAGGTTTCCAGCTTGGTCCCTAGTAGGGGGGTGCAGGAGGCAGCCAATCAGCGTTACCCTCTCACATCAATGTTTCTCTCCCTCTCTCCCGGAAAGATCAATAAAACTATTTTTAAAAATATTCTAGTCGCCCAGAGGGAGGCAAGAAAAAGAAAACAGAGACATGAAAAGCAGGAAATGAACAGAAAACAAACCACAGAAAGGGCAGACTTAATATTTTACATATCATCAATTACATTACATTTAAATGGCCTACGTACCCCAATTTCAAGGCTGATTGGCAGATTGGATAAAAAAACATGGCTCAATTATATGTTGTCTTTCAAAAATGCACTTCAAATTTGATATGAGCAGGTTGAAAACAAAAGGGTGGGAAAGCTATATAATTCAAACAGTCAAAAGCAAGCAGGAGTGGTTATATTAATGTGAAAGAAATTAGACTGCAGAGAAGAGAGAATTACCAGGGACAGAGAGTGACATTACATAATAATAAAAGGGTCAATACACCAAGAAGATAATATTCCTAAATGTGTACATGTCAAACAACAGAGCAACTAAATGTGTGACTCAAAAAGTGAGAGAACTGAAAGAAGAAGTAGGCAAATATACATTTACTAAGGGCCCGGTGCACAAAAATTTGTGCACTCGGGGGGTGGGGGTTCCTCAGCCCAGCCTGTGCCCTCTTGCAGTCTGGGACACCTCAGGGGGGGGGATGCCCACCTGCTGGCATGCCTGGCCAGCCTGGGTGAGGGGCTGAGGGCCATTTTCAGGCTGCCCACAGCCCCTTCATGGTTTGTGCACTGGGGGGTGGGAGGGCTGGTGAGTGCAGGCCTGGACATTTCCCACTGGAGGGCTCACGATCACACACGCCTGGTGGGCCCCCACCGCTGAGGGGACACACCTGGCGCAGAGCTGGGTGGTGAGCCAGGGGCGGACGCTGGTGCAGGATCCCTCGGCGGGGCCCTGCTGCTGAGCGAACACACCCGGGGTGGAGCCGGGCAGCGGACTGGCTTCGGATTCTCCGCACTGTGCAGCAGACGCTCCCGCACACCCTGTGGAGGCCCCTGGGGGGCGGATGAAGGTAGCGGACCCTGGACGGGTGCTCCCACACGGCCTCGAGGAGGCCCCCGGGGGGCAAAGCCAGGCAACTGACCCAGGATGGCTGCTCCTGCAAGCCCCGCAGAGGCCCCCACACTCCCGCATGCCCTGGGGAGGCCCCCAGGGGGCACAGCCAGGCAGCGGACCCAGGACAGCTGCTCCTGGATGCCCCGAGGAGGCCCCCGGGGGGTGGAACCAGGCAGCAGACCCAGGATGGCTGCTCCTGCAAGCCCCGTGGAGGACCCACTCTCCCACACACCTGGTGGAGGCCCGGAGGGCGGAGCCAGGCAGTGGACCTGGGACGGCGCTCCTGGATGCCCAGAGGAGGCCCCAGGCCGGACCGCCCCCACTGAGCTGACACACCTGGCACAGCTATGCCGGCCGCAGAGGCTGCCAGTGAAGAGCCGCCCTGCCAGCCTCCATCTTGGCTGGATTAATTTGCATACAGCCACTCTGATTGGCTGGTGGGCCTGGCCGTGAGCAGAGGCTCAGGCAGCCTAGGCAGGCAGTTGCAACAGAAGCCTCTGGTTTGCTCTAGCTCCGTAGCTGCTGGCCTCCATCTTGGCTGGGTTAATTTGCATACAGCCACTCTGATTGGCTGGGAGGCATGGCTTGGCTGGTGGGCCTGGCCGTGAGCAGAGAGAGGCTCGGCCAGCCTAGGCAGGCAGTTGCAACAGAAGCCTCTGGTTTGCTCTAGCTCCGTAGCTGCTGGCCTCCATTTTGGCTGGGTTAATTTGCATGCAGCCACTCTGATTGGCTGGTGGGCGTGGCTTAGGTATCTCGGGTAATGGTCAATTTGTATACTACTCTTTTATTAGATAGTTGGAGATTTCAACATTCCTCTCTTAATTAATTAACAGGGGGACAGAAAATCAACAAGGATATAAAAGAATGAACACCACCATCAAACAACAGTCTAGTCAACGTTTATAGAACATTCCACCGAACGAAAGGAGAATGCACATTCTTATCAAGTGCCCACTGGACATACACCAGGATAGGACATACCTTGGGCCATAAAACAAACCTCAAAAATTTTAGAAGAGTTGAAATCAGAGTGTTCTCTGAGCATGATATCCTCAAACTAGAAATGACTTTCAGAAAGATCACATGAAAACCTTCGAAGACTTGAAAACGAAACAAAACATTTGCAAATAGTCTTGGTGTCAGAGGAAGTCTCAAGTGAAAATGTCAAACTACATGGACGTGAATGAAAGTACAAGTTAAAACACTATCAAATGTGTTCACGATGACCAACGCCACCCAATCAAGTCAATAAATAAATATTAAAGATCGACATGTGTGGGCCCCAGCTAACGATGCTGGGCAGGACAAGGACGGTGCGGGAGCTCTGAAGGTACGCTGCCCTGAGGTTCGGGGCGGAATGCCCATTCATCCGCGTGGAATGCAGTTGGCTGATAGCCTTCGCTGCTAATGCATTCCTGCCCCACTCGACCTTGCTCTGTCGTGGTGAAAAGCCACGTAACATGAGTTACCCTCATAATGATTTCATAGTATGCAGCACAGTATTGCTAACTGTAAGCACATGTTGCAGGGCAGATCTCTAGAACTTTCTCATCTTGCGTGACTGAAACTTTAGACCCACTGCACAGCAGCCATCCAGGGTTCCCTCCCCCAGCCGCTAGCAATCACCAATCTACTTTCTGCTTCAGTAAGTTCAACTACGTGAAATACCTGTAAAGGTGGAATCACATGCAGTATACGTCCTTCTGTGACTGCCTGGTTTCCTCAGCATGAGGACTTCAGGGTTCACCCACGTGGTAGCATGTGACAGGATTTCCTTCTTTTTAATGACTGGATAACATCCCAGTGTGTGTGTGTATTTTTTCTTTTTTTAAAAAAATATATTTCCTTATTGATTTCAGAAAGGAAGGGAGAAGGAGAGATAGAAACATCCATGATGACAGAAAATCATAGATCGGCTGCCTCCTGCACACCCCCCACTGGGGATCAAGCCTGAAGCCTGGGCCTGTGCCCTGATCGGAATCGAACCTGGGACCCTTCAGTCCGCAGGCCGGTGCTCTATCCACTGAGCCAAGCCGGCTAGGGCTGTACTTTTTCTTTTCTCCATTCATCTGCTGAAGGGCATTTAGGTTAATGCATCCTTTTCCTGAGCTCACTGTACATCTTCATGATGGTTATTTGTCAGGTACTTCATATACCGCCACTCCTTTAGGATCAGTTTTTTAAAAAAATATATATTTTTTATTGATTTCTTACAGAGAGGAAGACAGAGGGATAGAGAGTTAGAAACATCGATGAGAGAAATATCAATCAACTGCCTCCTGCACACTCGCCACTGGGTATGTGCCCGCAACCAAGGTACATGCCCTTGACCGGAATCAAACCTGGGACCCTTGAGTCCGCAGGCCCATGCTTTATCCACTGAGCCAAACCGGTTAGGGCTAGGGTCAGTTTTTTGAGATTAGTTTTGCCCCTCTGTTTGGGCCTTCCCCTCTCTTTCTTGATGCTCCTTCTAACTTTATGTTCACACCCACTGATATTTGGGGGGAAAATAGCCACTTCTTCCATTCTCATCCCTTCGGACATGGTGCGAGGATCTGCTTCCCGGACAATGCGCCTCCTAAGCAAGTCTGAGGTCAAAGTCTTCCTGCTCTGCCTCCGACGCTTCGCTCCTGGCGGGCACTGCCACCCAGTGTGCACCCTCTGGACAAAGCTGTGCAAGTGGCCTCTTTCTGGTGCCTCCTGGGCCATCACCAATTCGCTTGTGGCAAAGACTGGCTGGTTGTTCACCAAAACCATCTATTTCTCTCCTTGGGAAGGTCCTACACTCCGTTTCCCAGTCTCCCTTGCAGGCACGTGGGTATCAAAGAAAAGGCATTTCTTTTCTCCCCGGACACGTGTGGTGACTCGGCGTGTGGGAAAGAGCAGACGACGGGCGTTCAGGTGTATGATCAGTGTTCCCTTTATCCAGGTCCGCTCATCTAGCAGTGATCCCATTTCAACAAACTTAAAAGAAATGGACGCTGAGGCCTGGTGGCGAGAGATGCTCTCAGATGGCAAAGGAACAGAACAGCAAGCTGGTGTGCAAGGCCTGGCTGCAGCTCTGTCACTGGTGGAAGAGGAGGGATTGCTCATCCCCACCGCCAACTGGAGGTGGTCTTAGCGGTCATGACCACCGCGCTGCATTCGCAGAAGCACCTGAGCTTGGAAGGCCCCGGCCAGGCTTACCCAGAGCAAGGCACCTGCCTGTGGTGGCCTTGAACACTGAGCCGGCTCCTGTGCTGCGGCGCCGTGTGAGCCGCTGGTTAGGAACTCTGCACATACCATCCGTCTCCCTGCGAGTGACTAGTGCCAGAGCCCACTGCTCTAACCTGTGCCAACTTCCCAATGAAGCTTCTAAATGGCTTAATAAGTAATGTTCTTCCAGAGGCTTCGATATTGCAGAAGAGCACTATTTGGGCATTTCCAATGACCCCCCATCTGACCCCAGATCTATTAACTTTACCACCGCGCCCTGCAGCATCTCTGTGTGCTCCTCTGCATAGTATGCGTGTATGAGTGCTAATACTCATGCACAGCATCTCTGTAATGGCGGACAATGTGGCACAAGTTAATAGCCAACCGAAACTTTACCTGCAATGGCACCAGCATTCTTGCCATTGTTTTGCTATTATTACTGCTGGTAGCTTGATTTAATATTTCATTTTCTTTCATGAGTCACTTTAAAACAAGCTAAGTTTCCCTGGCCAGTGAGCTCAGTGGTTAGAGCACCAGCTCACACATTGAAGGGTCGTGAGTTTGATTCCCAGTCAAAGGCATGTACCTGGGTTGCAGGCTCAATCCCACTCCCCAGTCAAAGTGCAGGTAAGAGGCAACAAATTGATGTGTCTCTCTCACATTGATGTCTTTCGTTCCCTCTCTCTCCATTCCTCCCTCTCTTTCACTCTCTCTAAGAATCAATGAAAAAATATCCTCGGGTGAGGATTAACAGCATCAACAAAAAGTTATGTTTATTTACTCAAATGTTTGGCCACTTTGAAATTTTCATTATTTTCCTCTTTAAATGAATTTTAAACCACAGGTAGATTTGTGTAATCACCACCACAATCAAGGCACTGAATCGTTCCCTCACCCCCAGGACTTCCTCACGCTGCCTCTTTAATAGCCGTTCCCTCTCACCCTAGGCACCATCGCTCTGTTTCCTGTGTCTTTAACTTTATATTTTTGAGAATGTCACGTAAGTGGAATCAGACAGTAACGGAACCTTGTGAAACTGACTTATCTTACTCAGCATAGTGCCTTTGAGATTCAGCCAAGTTTTTGTGTGTAAAACAGTTTATTCCTTTTTATTGCTGAGCGGAATTTCACGATGCATGTATCACATTCTGTTGGTTAAGCCATTCGCGGGTGGAAGGTCTTTTGGGTTGCTTCCAGTTCGGTGCAAAAGGAATAGAGAGGTAGTCGATGTACGCGATTTGTGTGAGCATGACTTTTCCTTTCTCTAGGGGAGAGGTTGACAAACATCTCTGCAAAGGCCCAGGTGGTAAATATCTTAGGCTTTGTGAGTCACGTAGAGGCTCTGGAAGATATTCTTTTTAAAGATCCTCTTTAACCTCGCAAACAGCATTCTTAGCCTACAGGTCAGATGGAGGTAGAGCCTTGACCTGACGTGACCTGCTCGCCTTAGTTTGGTGGCTCCTGCTTTAGGGCAAATACCTGGGAGTGGGGTTGTTGGGACAGATAGTAAGTGCACGTTGAACTTCATAAGACAAGACTGCGGTGCTTTTCAGAGTGGCTCTACCATGTTGCATCCCTATCAGCAATATATGAGAATCGCTAAGATGTTGCTGAAAAAAGCCATGGGCCTGGAAGCAAGGCTCGAGAAAAGTGAGCAAAATGAATGAGACTATCTATATATATAAAAGCCAAGTGACTGGAACACTGGGACAACCAGAACGACCAAAACGACTGACCAGTTGCTTTGATGCACACTACAGCCCCAATCGACCCCTCCCACCCAGATAGGGGTGGGGCGGGCCGACCGCTGGAGGCCCCTCCCCCCAGCTGGCCCCGCCCAAATTGGGGTGGGCTCGCTGGACCCCACCATGCACGAATTCATGCAATGGGTCTCTAGTAACTAATAGTTTTCATAAGTTTAAAAGGATTAAAGAGAAAAGGACATATGTAGAGAACCAAAGATGTATACCAGATGTACGATTGCCGTTGCTAAATAAAAGAATATATTAAATGGAACAGCATCACCCAAATTTTCAAACATGTAATTCAAGAGTTCCTCTAGAACTAAGACTTGGACTTTAGCTTGAAAGAACAAACCTGTCTCAGATAAAATTGATACTGAGTAACTTCAATACCCATCCTAATTAAATCACTGAACATCAGAGATAAAGAATCCTAGGAGAACCCTCGCAAAGAAACCAAACCACTGGTGAATGGAAAACAATTCATCCACATCCCAGCCGAGATGGAGGCATAATGCGTACCAAGTCTGCAGGGAAGGAGTGTGCCAAACCAGACTGCCATCCAAGTCTAATGGCACAAACTAGAAGCTTTTCTAGTTCTCAAGTGCCTTTCTTTTTTTTTAAGTACAACTTTTAAAATATATATATATATATATTATTGATTTTTACAGAGAGGAAGGGAGGGAGAGAGAGCATTAGAAACATCGATGAGAGAGAAACATCGATCAGCTGCCTCCTGCACACCTCCCACTGGGGATGTGCCCGCAACCAAGGTACATGCTCTTGACTCGAGTCGAACCTGGGACCTTTCAGTCTGCAGGCCAACGCTCTATCCACTGAGCCACACCAGTCAGGGCCCAGTGCCTTTCTTGAAAACACAACTGTCTGATAGATTTCTACCAATAGACATAATAATAAAAATGACTAGGAGTGATCAATAGGTCCATTAAAGACTAAGGCAACTATAGAAAGAGAACAGCATATAAATATTAGATATACCACGATCATCTAGATAGAAATAATAACATAGCCAACCACATTCTGGAGATCCTGGAGGAAGAAGACACGAAGGCAGTGTAAGTGTGCCAATTTTCTCATCTTTCAAGAACTATTTAAAGCCAATGATAGAAATGGAAGTATTTTTCTCTGAAGCTAAGTTCACTTTAAGAAACTTGTTATGTGTAGAAACGAAAGAACATTTACTTTAACATTTTGTTAAATGATTTTAGATTTACCGAAGAGCTGCAGAGTACAGAGTATTCCTGCATATTCTTCACCCACTTTTCTCTGATGCTAACATCTTACATAACCATCACGATGGTCTGAATGTGTGTGTCCCCTCAAAATTCATCTGTTGAAACCCTAATCCCCAAAGGAGAAGGTATTTAAAGATGGGGCTTAAGTCATGACAGTAGAGCTCTCAGGAATGAGATCTATGCCATAAAACAGAGGCTCCAGCCCGGCCTACATGGCTCAGTGATTGAGCGTCGACCTATGACCCAGGAGGTCATGGTTCGATTCCCAGTCAGGACACAGGCCCAGGTTTTGGGCTCGATCCCCAGTGTGGGGTGTGCAGAAGGCAGCCGGCCCATGATTCTCTCTCTCCCTCTCCCTTCCTCTCTGAAAGAAATTAAAAAAATTTTTTAAGTAGCTCCAGAGGCAGTGCCCTCGGTGGTCCTGGGTCTGTCTCCTGCTTTCACAGTGTTTGGACAGAACAGACCCAGGGACGCCCCTTCTCCCAGCCCCTGGCCACTCTCCCGCGTCTTATCCAGCCTCCACCTTCAGATCCACCTCCGGGACCAGCCAACACACCAGGTTTGTTTGTTTGTTTGTTTGTTTTTAATTTTTATTGTCTTTTTTTATTGTTTACACTATTACATATGTCTCCTTTTTCCCGATTGACCCTCCACCACTCCCCCCCCGAGGGCAAGCCCCCACCGCCCCAGTGTCTGTGCCCATTGGTCATGCTACTGTGCATGCATTCAAGTCCTTTGGTTGCTCTCTAACCCCCTTCCCCTGCCGTTTGTCTCTGGATCTGTTTTTGTTCATCAGCTTATGATGTTCATTACATCCCATGAGTGAGATCATGTGATATTTATCTTTCTCAGACAGGCTTATTTCGCTTAGCATAATGCTCTCCAGGTCCATCCATGCTGTATGGAGTTTCCTCAAAAAATTAAAAATGAATCTGCCATTTGACCCAGTTACCCCACTTCTAGAAATATATCCCAAGAAACCAGAAACACCAATCAGAAAGGATATATGCACCCCTATGTTCATAGCAGCACAAGTCACCATAGCTAAGATTCGGAAACAGCCTAAGTGCCCATCAGCAGATGAGTGGATTAAAAACTGTGGTACATCTACACAATGGAATACTACGCTGCTGTAAAAAAGAAGGAGCTTTACCACACCGGGTTGTTTTTCTGCCTTAACTCCTTATTGGCAACACCCCTGAGCTCCCAAATTCATCAAGTTATTCCCCGAGGTGGAGGCTCCGGCCAAGCGCCTGCCCCCTGCCTCTGTGGGCTCCACACCTACCTCTCTCTGGGCCTCTGTTTCCACCGTGAGGACGTGGCTCTGGGGGGCCCACTTCCTCGTAGAGTTGGCCGAGAAGAAGCTGAGGGCGATGCGCTACCCTTAAAGCAGCAAACCCAGTGCTGCGGCCGCATTCTCTCCCAGGACGTGCTGAGGCCTCCAAGAGGAGTGGGCAGACCTCAGGCCGCCATGGCAGCTGCCCTGTCCATGGGGAGGAGCCTGACGCAGTCCCTTGTGGAGCTGCAGGCCCTGCTTCTACCCACACAGGCCCCCAGCCCGTGACCTCCTTCAGAACCACTTCCGGGTGAGGAGGGGAGACTCATCAGGAAGATGGGCCACACCTGACTCACCTCCGCAGGCTGCCGGCCCCAGGCTGGCGGGGCGAGCATCTCTCCAAAAGGCTCCCCCTCAAGCTGGACTAGGCGCCTGGGGAGCCTGAGGCCTTCAAGGGGCCCCTCTGCATCCCCTGGGGTCTGGCTTCTGCCTGAGTCTCTCCCCAAAACTACTAGCCATTCTTTTAACCACCCTGAAGCCCTCTCCCATGCACTGGACCAAATGAAGCAATAAAGCTTTTTGCAGGGGAAAAAAAGTGGCTCCAGAGAGAAGGCACCCCTATGGACCTGGAAGAGGGCCCTCATGGGACCATGCTGGCACTTTGATCTTGGATTTCTGGTCTCCAGAAAGGCAAGAAACAAATTTCTGTTGCTTATAAGCTACCCAGTCAGTGGTATTTTGTTATAGTAACCCAAATGGACCAAGACAACCTTGGTATCTTTATCAAAATTGAAGAAATGAACATTGGTGCAATACTTGAAACTACAGATCTTATTTGAATTTTCCCTTTTCTCTTTCAATATCTGATCCAGGGTACACTGCATTAGTTATTACATCTCCTTAGTCTCTCCCAATCTGTGACAATTTCTTGGTCGTGGTCTTAAAGAAGCATTTATTTAAAAAAATTTTAGTATGGAAAACTTTAGACATACACAGAAGTAGAAATGATAATATAATGAATCCCTATGGACTTATCAGTCAGCTTCAACAATTCTCAATATTTTGCCAATCTTGTTCTATTTAGCCACCACCCCACTATTTTTTTTTTTTTTTTTGCTTTTGGAGTATTTAAAGCAAAATCTAGACCATATAATGTTTCATCTGTACCTAATAAAGACAGTGCAAATAATAGAAATACCATGCCACTATTACACCTTAGAAAATGAACAATAATTCCTGAATATAATCTCACTAGAGGCCCGGTGCATGAAATTCACGCATGAGGGGTGGGGAATCCCTCAGCCCAGCCTGCACCCTCTCGAAATCTGGGACATCCCTCTCGCAATCCGAGACCGTTGGCTCCTAACTGCTCACCTGCCTGCCTGCCTGATCACTCCTAACTGCTTGCCTGCCTGCCTGATCGCCCTGAACCGCCTCTGCCTCTGCCCTCACTGCCACAGCTTCATCAGGAAGACATCCAGAATGACATCTGGAAGGTTGTTCAGCTGTCCAATCTAATTAGTATATTACACTTTTATTATTATAGATCTCTGGCTGTATTCAAAGTTCCAGAATTCTCACAAAGAGATTATTTTCAGTTATTTTGGTCACATCAGGATCCAAGCAAGATTCATATATGGTATTTAGTAATTATAGCTTTTAAGTTTCTTTTACTCTAAAACAGTCCCACCCCCTTCCCCCCATACCATTGATTTGTTAGAAAAACTGGATCATTTATCCTTCATGCTGCATTATATTCTGGATGTATTTAGTGCTTCTGCAGGTGTCATTGGACTCATCCTGTAATTCCTGTGTCTCCTGATATTTGGTAGTTATAGAGGCTTGATCAGATTAGGGCTTTGTACAGGCAGAAGTATTTACTGCTTGATTCTGTGTACCTCTCATCACGTCACATCAAGAGGTAACTAATGTGTTGTTTCTCTGATAGTGATGCTAAAATTGATTAGTGGGATCAGGTCGTGTTAGCCTGACTCATCCGTTACAGTTTCCTACCAATCTTCCCCCTAGTGGTTTTAGAAGCCATTTATGATCATCCCTAAGATCCATTATTTTATTAGGATGAAAATGATGACATTCTTATTTTATCATTATCCTGGGTATTAATTGGAACTGGAATTCTTTAAAAAAAAAGAAGAGCACCGTTCACCGTTTGGTTACCTAAAAATTCAGCTCATATACAGGAAAGGCAGGATGCTTGATTCTTTCTCTTTTTTAAAAAAAAATACATTTGTATTGATTTCAAAGAGGAAGGGAGAGAGAAACATCCATGATGAGAGAGAATCACTGATCAGTTGCCTCCTGCACGCCCCCTACTGGGGATCGAGCCTGCAACCCGGGCCTGTGCCCTGACTGGGAATTGAACTGAAACTTCCTGGTTCATTTGTGGACATTCAACCACCAGCCGGACGGTTTCATTTTTTTAGTATCATTGTGAACTCATAACTTTTCAGAAATGGATGTTTATTGATCAGTTGCAATATTTCGTCATTTTGATGCTCAAATGATCCCACCTTAAACCAGTGGGAGTGCCTTCAAGTTGTTTATTTTGTACGCGTCCTACCTCAGTCATATCTCTAAGGAGTCTGGTTTCCTTTAAGTGAAATGGTATTTAGAGGCCACCATTTTGGTATTGGTGTGTTCACTGCTCCCAAGTCACCATTGTATCTTAAGCCTTTTCAGTGTATACAGCTAAGAGATGCAATTGGGGGGGGGAACCCCTAAATCATACTTAATTTCCTTGATTTTATGTTAGCATTTCTCTTTTTTTAATATTCTTTATTGTTCAGATTGTTACAGATGTTCTTTTTTTTTTAAACCCCCATAGCTCCCCTCCACCTCGTTCCCCCCCTCGCCCCGTGCCCTTACCCCTGCCCCCACTGTCTTCATCCATAGATGTAAGATTTTTGTCCATTCTCTTCCCATACCCCTCATGTCCCCTTCCCCCTGAGAAATATCAGTCCATTCCCTTTCTAGGCCCTTACTTATATTTTATTCACCAGTTTATTCTGTTCATCAGTTATTTCTATTGACTTGTTATATTCACTTGTT
>PVJC01008588.1:0-48096 GCA_004026665.1 Murina feae
TATTACAAACATCCCTTTAGGTCATTATTTCTCAATTCAGTCACCCTGCTTTTCCTTTTTATGATTGGTTTTCAGCCAACCCAGTGTAACCTATGTCGCCCCAGGCTGTGCCATGTTTAAAAGCTTATCATGAACCAGGTTTCATAATTTCCTTTTTCTCAGTAATCCCTGGATTTTTAGACAGACATTTTGTATTAGGCTTATTGAATTTGTGAGATAGATTTAACAACTGACAAATTATTAAAATGTGATACTTTTATGTAAGATTTCCTTTAATGTTTTGTGCTCTGGATCGTGGAAGGAAACCTAGTCCCTAACACAGACTCAATGCTGGCAGCTCCACCTGTAGGAAAAGATGTCTTGTTGTCCTGCCTGTGGTAGTTGGAGAAAAAACAGATGAGCATACTGAAAGTCAGAGAAGATTTATATAATGGCAAGGGCAATCTTGTTTTTGTTAAATCCACAGAATTTTGCTCAGTGGTGTCCATGGAGCAGTAATACGTATTGGTTGACATTAGTAATGGTGTGCTGATAAAATCTCCCCCTGATTCCTTCGCAGTCATGAATAGCCAGGTGTGTATTTATTTAACTTCTTGTAAGCATAGGCCAGAACAAAAAATATCTTTGCTGTTATAAAGCTAATAAATAACTAAGCAAGATAAGTGGAAATAGGGACAATAATCAGAGATAAAAGGCTTGGGGAAATAATTCTAAGTTCGGTTAAGAATGAGTCTGGAGTCTGTGTTAACTTGAATACAGTCTGTTGGAGTATGGGGGACTTTGGTGCAAGTTACTTTAGTTCTATATGCCTCTGTTTGAATGAAAATAATGAAAGTACTTATTTTATACATGCTCGTGATGTTTAAATGGCAAAATGTGTATACGAAGTGCTTAGGACACTTCTTAGCATTTTCAGCATTTGATGAGTGTTATATTTTATGTCCTGTGGACTTCAACTAATTAAGTTGAAATTTCATTGAAATGTAAACCATTAGCAGCCTTAAAGGGCAACAGTGGTAGTGTAGTTGTGTGTAGGGAAGCTGAAGGCACTACATCTACTTTGCATGCTGCTAAGGGTATTTGGGGGTTTACCAGTTAACAAATCACTTAAATTGAACGGTGCACTTCATTTTTGTCTGTGTGTTTTTAATTATAACTAGATTTGTAGCCTTCTTCTTAAATTTTAGTAAGAAACCTTGTAAATTACTTTTAGAATTTGAAATGATATTATTGAATGACTCAGATCAGGTAAAAATGTACATGTAGGGAAAATAATATACTATTTTCTAGTCTTTGACCACCAGTAGTAATACTCTGTAGAGTGCATAGTTTACTAAGAATAATGGCGTATGGAGTTATGAGTTGCCTCTACTGTCCCTAAAATGAAACAAAAAGAAAGGATTTAAATGTCTCTACAGAATAATTTTCTTTTTTGAGTTTTTCTCTCTCTCTGTTGCTGTTCTATTTGATTTTGCTCATAGCTATGTAATTTCAAAGCCTATGAAGCAAATATTTAATTGTGTGATATTTTTGGGCAACTTTTTCATGTGCATTGCTTTGTAGCACTTACAGAATTGAAATGTATAGATGTACAGTTTGTTTACTGTACAAAACAAGGAAGCAAATAAAGCCAAAACCCAGACACTGCTGTAACTTCTCAAGCTTGTGTTCTAGTATGTGCTCTGTGTTAACACAAAGTGGGGAACTTTTTCACATGAATTTGCATAAAGTTACCCTATTGGATAGCAGCAGCCCTGAATATTTGAGTCTGATAATTACCTAATACTGCACAGGAGACAATAGCACTAGATAACATAATTGAATTCTTTATCACAAGTTTGTTGTATCTAAGTGTTATTCAATAGCAATTATAATGATTCCATAGATATAGTTTTATTAAAGACTATGGCTTGATCTTATACTCATCTTTTAATTTAAAAAATAACTATTCTAAGACATGTCATTATTCTGTTTATAATTTATAATATGTACCACATATATACTGTACTGTGAATTTATATAAATGCTAGATTTTTATTTGTAAATTTTTATTTTTAATCCTTCTTTCCTTTGCCCCCCTCCTGGAAAACAGAACTCTTGGTAGACATAAGGAAAGAGCTTATGATTGGAATATTGTTATCAATGCTCCCCCCGCCCCCTCCTTCTCTTAGTGAGTTTTGGAGTTTAAGGCTAGATGAAGACAAAGGATTCTTTTTCTGAAAGCTCTTTTGTAACAAAATAACAAACATAGAAATATAGATGACATGTATTTTAAAATTGAAAATCTAAAGCATAAATGCACTGACCTGAGGATGAGATATAGGTGGTTCCATTCCATCCAAGCCCTCATGCACACCCACTTCTGTTGTGAATGGCAATCCCTTGAGCTAGTGCTGTGAGCTTCTGGCTGGTAATAACTTTATGATGTCTTTCTGATTTCTGTAGATTCACCTAAAAACAAAGCAACACATGTTATACTACATTTATTCTGAACTGCCAATTATTCTTATGCAAGTATATATCTGTGTCTATGTGTATAATCATGATAGCTAATATTTTATTTAAATAATTTTTACAATACATATTTTATTGATTTCAGAGAGGAAGGGAGAGGGAGAGAGAGATAGAAACACCACGGATGATAGAGAGAATCATTGGTCAGATGCCTCATTCACGCTCCCCACTGGAGATCAAACCGACAACCCTGGCATGTGCCCTGACTGGGAATCGAATAGTGACCTCCTGGTTCATAGGTTGATGCTCAACCACTGAGCTATGAGCCGGGTTAGCTAATATTTTGATTAAGAATGCAAAGTTATAAATGCTCACGGTTTTTAATAGAATACTTTAATCAACAATTATGTGATTTGACATTAATAAAGGCTTGATTAAATAATTACTTTCAGGATTTAAAATCGCTTTTAAAGATAGTAATAGCTTTCCTCTTGCAACTTATAGATCATTTTAGAATAGCATTTGATATGTAGACCTTAACATTTTTTGAAGCTTGTGGTATGAAAAATCCAATATTGCTACATTTTTCTGGGAAGAATTACTTGGTCATGAAAAGACCTGATAGCTCATGTCTAGACATAACAATGTCAGATTTCAATTTTCTGTGGAGAGATATTAAAATATAAGCTATTCTTGAAAAGGAGCTGACTATGCAGGACAATATGAGTTTATACTAATACTTGTCAGAAAAACTTACGCTAGAGAAGTAAAATATAGTGGTAAAGAGAATGTATATGGAACACTCAGGTTTCCAATTCTGACATTGGCATCTATATGCTGATTGGCCTTGGCCCTGTCAATATATTCTCTGTTCCTCGGCTTATTTACATTCAGATTAGGGATTCTAAGAGTTCTTACTTTGTAAGGTTGTTCTTAATGTTAAATGATGTAACATATATGCCGTGTTCAGCCCAGTGCCTGGCAGAAAAGCAGGTTTCCGCTCTCATGGTTTCCTATCTTTGAATTGGTCTGAGGTTTTAATTAAGCAACTCCCATGACTAAAGTGAACCTTAACTTAGTGGCCTTGGAAAAGAAGTTAAGAAAGTCTACTTCTGCTTTCTGAATTCAGGTTTCCCTGAGAGAGGGAGAGGGAAAAGAAATAAAAGATATATTTACGGCCTGGCCAGTGTGACTCCGAGGTTGAACATCGACATATGCAACTGGAGGGCAAGGTCCGATTCCTGCTCAGGGCACATGCCTGGGTTGCTGACCCTATCCCCATGGGGGTCGTGCAGGAGGCAGCTGATGAATGATTCTCTCTCATCATTGATGTTTATAATTCTCTCTCCTTCTCCATTCCTCTCGGAAATCCATAAAAATATGAAAAAGATTGATATACTTGGGAAAAGTAAGTGCTTTTCTTTTAATGCTTGAGTTGTTTTCTATTTCTACATTTTCTATGGATAATTTTAAGTTTTCTTTTAACAAGACACAAATATTTTGCATTTTAAATTTACTTCAAATAAAGATTTATTTTTGTAACAAAACAATGAGACTGTATGCAAATAGGATATGTTCTTTTATTTTTGTGTGAAAAGTATGATGTATTATTACAGTGTAGTGGAGTGTGAAGAGCTTGATTTATAACCCTGGATAGTTATATGAATAAATCATGCATTACAACAGTGAGCTGCTTCTCAGATTTAGACTACCTTATTTTGCATAAAATCAGAATGAATTTGGCTGAACAAGTGGGCTTTTTGAATATATACTCTTTACTCTTTTTTTTTTTCTATGTAGACTCACATACACATACTTTTAAAGTTACAGAATGGACACTCATACAAATATATGATTGCTCATAATGGAATGTTTTTTTCCTCTTAATCTGAAAGTGGGAGACTATCTTTGAAATTTCTTCTACTTAGAGGTCACTTGACTAGGAGACATGAATTGCTTTCCCATTGGAAATCCTCATTCAGTCACAATGGTATTATAGATTAAAGAAATGTTATTATGTGACTAGTAACACATTCTACCTATTGTTTAAAGAAAAATAAATCTTAAAAAACTCTTTGAAATCTTGAACTAAGTTTTTAGTTATTTTTCCTTTGTATACCTAAAGATAACCACTCAAAAACAGTGGTGGTGGTGGTGTGGTGAAAAATGTTTCTTTAGATTTGAAACACTTCAGAGAGATTACTTTCTAACTAATGATGACGAAGCAAATAGAAGATCAAATGAAGACTGGAGGAGTGGACAGCATGGTGGGAAAAGCAGTATTATTAAAAGTGAAAAGGAGAATTAATCATAACTTTGGACTATTTTCAAAGCTGAGAATGTACTCTCATGACAAGTGTTACAGATGAAAGCAGCTGTAACTAGAAAAAGTAAAAATTTGGTAAGAGCTTATATGTATCTTAAGACTTGATGCTAAGACCGCAGTATTCTAAATATTTGTGTACAACAAATTTACTGAGCATCAGCTATGTGCTAAGCCATCAGGTTGTAGGTTTGAACAAAACAATCATTTGGAGTATATGTTTGATTGGAGGAAGTAGGTAATTAATGTACATGGCTGCGCAACAGTACATTTATAGGTGTTCATGTGGAAAAAGACATGCAGGTTGTGATTATTGCAATGCCTTTATCAACTCTGTGTTTTGTGTACTCACAACCATAACCCTACTCTTACTCATGTCTTTATAATAAATAGCATTAGTATATTAATAGTCTTTAGCTATTCAGTAATGCTATTTTACTCTATTATATTCTACTCCTATTCTATGCTATGCTATCCTACCCTGCTACTAGTATATTCTATCCCATTTCATTCCATTTGATTCCATCAAGCTATTTCACCCCATTTTATTCTTTACCTGATATTGAATTAAGAAAAACATATTTCCAGATAATAGCCTCATGTTACTTAAAGAAATGTATTATTTTACATCAAAATATTTGAAATTAAATAAACTTATTATTTCAGAATGAGGCATAAAGCTCATTTGATCAGTATGTTTAGTTTTTTTTCATCAAAAGAAAAACAATATTCACGTAGGTATTACGAGTTTATTAGTTCTACATACTTTTAATAATAAAACAAACCAGATATTTGAATAAGAAATTATAAAACTAATGCTAGCCATGCCTGGTGGGCTCAGTGGTTAGAGTGTCATCCCATGCACTGAGTTGTAGTGGATTCAATTCCTAGTCAGGGTACATACCCAAGTTTCGGGTTAGATCCCTGAGCTTGATGTTTCTCTGTCACATCAATGTTCTCCCCTCCCTCCCTTCTTCCCTCTCTGCCTCGTTCCCTCTCTGCCTTCTTCCCTTTCTCCCTTCTCCCTCCCTTTTTCCTTCCCTCCCTCCTGTTTCTCTCTGTCTAGAATCAATGAAAAATCACATCCTCAGGTGAGGGTTAAAAATAAATAAAATAAAACAAATGCTAAAGATGCCCATGACTTAGTTATTTCACCAGCCTTCATTCCATCACTACTGCCTGTATTTGCTGTGTTAATTAGGCAAAACAAATGTAAACTAAAACACAGTTCCTAGAGTTGTGGGAACAAGTATGGACAAACAAAAGGATAAGTGGCTCAGATAACACTAGAGATGCTGTTGGGTTCAGAAGAGGTTATTAACAATTTTGAAATGAAGTGCATTGAAGTGGGTCTCAAAATATTCATAAGACATTATCAGAAGGCCCAGCCTGCATGGCTCAGTGGTTGAGCATCAACCTACGAACCTGGGGATCATGGTTCAATTCCCTGTCAGGGCACATGCCTGGGTTTCAGACTAAATCCCCACTGTAGGATGTGCAGGAAGCAGCTGATCAATGATACTTTCTCATCATTGATCTTTTTATCTCTCTCTCTCCCTCTTCCTTCTGAAACCAATAAAAATATATTTATCCCCTAAATATAATTTTCATGGTTTTCTACCAATGAATGTCATTTATTTTGATACTAGGGGCCTGGGTCACAAAAATTTGTGCACTTGGGGGTTCCCTCAGCAAGGCCTGTGCCCCCTCTCAGTCTGGGACCCCTTGGGGGATGTCCACCTGCTGGTGTGCCTGGTCAGCCTGGGTGAGAGGTTGATGGCTGTTTACAGGCTGGCCAAGCCCCCCAGTGTGGACCCTCACCCCATGGGGGTGTGGCCAGCCTGGATGACGGGCTGAGGGCCATTTTCAGGCTGCCCACAGCTCCCATTGACCCAACATCCCAGTGAGACTGGCTGGAATTAGGTTTCTGGGGTTTATTTATCTTCTGTAATTAAAACTTTGTTGCCTTGAGCAGAGGCCTAGTCAGGCAATGAAGCCTCCTGTTTGCTTCAGCTCCCTGGCCTCTATAATTGAAACATTGTTGCCTTGAGCAGAAATTACAGCTGGCCTAGGCAGGCAGTTTCCTCCATCACTGGTGCAATGGAAGCCTCCTGTTTACTCTAGCTCCGTGGCTGCTGGCCGCCATCTTGGCTGGGTTAATTTGCATACAGCCATTCTGATTGGCTGGTGGGTGTAGCTTGGCTGGTGGGGGTGGCTTGGGTGTAATGGAGTGAGGGTCCATTTGCATATTACTTTTATTAGGTTAGATATGTTTTAGTTTTTTAAAAAATATGTACTGTAATTTGGATATATTTAGTCTTTTATAAAAATATGTAATAAAATTTTGATTTATTTTTTAATCTTTTGAAAAATATGTATTATAATTTTTTTCAATATATAGTTTTATGGGCCATAATACATGAATACTTTTTGTCTTTTACTTAAATTTACATATTCTAAGATATTCCCCTTGCACTTAAATATTTTTCTGTTTTTCAGAATGCTATTCAATGGCTGTTTTCTCTCTCTCTCTCTCTCTCTCTCTCTCTCTCTCTCTCTCTATATATATATATATATATATATATATATATATCTTCTAGAGAGAACGGAACAGAGAGATAGAGACATCTTTAAGAGGGAAACAACCATCAACTGACTCTTGCATGGCTCCTACTAGGTTTCAAGCCTGAAACCTGAGGCATGTGCCCTGGTCTGGAATACGTTAGGTGACCTTGGTTCAGCGGTGGATGCTCAACCACTTTGCCACACTGGCTGGACTTGTTTTCATCGTATTTTTTTTAAAACAGTCTCCCTTCATTAGAGCACAATGGGAAAATTTATCATTGCCTAATTTAATGATTATTTTTTCCAAATATAAATTAGGTTTATTTAGTAATTAAAAAGACTATTTTACAAAAGCGTATGTAGTCATTCTCAAATATTTAAGTCTGGCTCCTGGTAGTCATGGTTCTTAATTTGGAGCTTATGAGAAATGGATGATTAAACATAAAATAGTAAAATGCATGTTTTTCATTAAATCACCATCTCATACATTAAGAAAATATTTGAGATAAAATTAAAAAATTCTACTCATTACCTCATTCTTTTCTGTGAATACAGTTCTAATAGCAGAATTCTGAGTTTATATCATATAACAGTTTTGTTCTGCAGTAGCTAGTTTGAAAACCTCTGTTATAATGCAAATTACATAATGTTGCATAATGGGAATTCAAATATGGCTTTAAATTACATTTTTAATCCCTTCTGACTTGTTTCTTGTCTTTATGATGTATCAGATTCAGTATATATTCTAGAATGAGACCTCAACTGGCAATTAAGATTCACGTGTTCCCTGTTAAGGTCTGCTACTATATGTGTGAATTTTAGGAAAGGCATTTAACATTTCTTATGTTACTGACTTGTAAAATGACCAGAGGCCTGATGCACAACATTTATCCACTTGGAAGCGGGGGTGGGGGGCATCTCTCAGCCTGGCTTGCACCATCTCGCAGACTGGGAGCTCTGGGGGATGTCCAACTGACATCCTTCACGCTGTCTCAGAGGTGGGAGGGGCTCCAGCCTCTGCTGCTGCACTCACTAGCTATGAACCTAGGACTTCTGGATGAGTGGTGCTCCCCTTTTTGGGAGCGCACTGACCACCAGGGGGCAGCTCCTGCATTGAGTATCTGTCCCCTGGTGGTCAGTGTGCACCATAGTCACCAGTTGTTCCACTCTTTGGTCCATTTGTGTATTAGCCTTTTATTATATAGAATGAGATTGAATAAGGTTCCAGTTTCTTAGTTATTCCAAAAGGCCTTCAGTTTCTGTATAGAATCATATATACATATACAGATTTTTGTCCTGGGTTTCCTAATCTCCAAAAATAAATAAAAAACAACACATTGTTTTTAAAGGCCTCTTGCAAATAAATAATTGAATTTCAGTCTTTTTGGATTTCTTCAAATACCATGAAATGATTTTTTTTTGCCACAGATTTCTCAGTAATTAACATGTTGATAGATAGTAAATATTTAAGGTAGATTGCATCAGAGTTTATTCTTTTTGTCATTATAGATGGGATACTTCCAACTATGGTTTTGGACCACTGCTAAATGATTTGTATTTCTACCTTCGGAAGTAAAACTAAGTATTTGGATATGTCCATAAATACAAATAAGTGTTAGTGTTTAATTACTAACAATATGCTTAAACAATTGTTAAATATCATGAGTTTACCTATAATTATTTAGTTTTTCTTATATTCTTAATTTGACGTAAATGAATTACTTTGATATACAATAAGATTTGTAAAGTAATAAATAAAATATTTATTAGGAATTGTTATGTCAAAAGGATGAATAATTATAAGACCAGAAATATCAACTCAATGATTTATAAATCTTTTAAAAATAAAAGCCCAATTTAAAGTATTCTGGTAAGCTTCTAAATAATAATTTATCTTAGAAGAAATTAGTTTGGGAAAATGATGCAATAGAAATTGATAAATTCGTGAAATTTAGTCTTAGATACCAATTTATTCGAACTTTTAAATTATATATATAAAATGCTTCCTTGTCAAGAAACTGAATTTACCTTGTCAAATTATTCAACACAAATGTTTTAGATTGCGTAATATTACTGATTAACATTAATTTTGTTTTATTTATTTTTTTCCTTTTTATTGAATTTAATGGGGTGACACTGGTTAACAAAATTATACAGGTTTCAGGAACACAATTTCACAACATATCATCTGCGTATTGTGTGTTCACCACTCCCAGTCAAGTCTCCTTCCACCACCATTTATCTCCCCTATACCCTCTTCCACTAAAATTAATTTATGTAGGAAATATATTTTAAAATATGATGCATCTATTTTCTTTCTTGAACCCTGTTATCTCTATATATTTACTTTGAAATAGTAAAATTGTAAAGTTATTGCATAACACTGGGGAATAAGAATTTCAATTCTATTTTTCCTTCTTAAGTTTATCACAGTTTCTTTTAAAGGTATTAATGCACGTAAATATAACCAATAAGGTATTTGTTCAAAAGCATGTAAATGGTTTTGACAACTGATGGTATTTTTTTTTTTTTTTTGGAGTTCTGTTGACTATTAAACACAAACCAAGATTTAAAGAGTACATTATTTTCTTTATATTCTATTAGGTAGAAAGGGAAACAAACAAACAAAAATCTGTACTCAAGTGTTCTAAATATGCACCCAAAAGAAAAGTATTTCTGTATAAACATTACCTTTTAAACTACTTTTGTATTCAGTTATTATTTAGTTAACTAATGTTTAATGATATCTGTTTAGGTAGTTTTCTGTGCTTTCCTAGAATGTATATTCTAATTGGTGGGACAGTAGTAAGCAATACTTAGAAATAATATAATATGACAGTTATTGAAAAATACTATGGAGGAAAATAAGATACAGAGTCTCATATGTTGGTTATTAATGAATGTGCATTTATTAAACTGAATAGATGAATTTTCACCACAAAAGTGAATTTTAGTTTATCTTATTTAGCTCATGTTCTGTTGTGCATGAATTGCCTTTATAAATTTGTCACATTAAATGTTAAGGACAGAAATTTAATCATATATTTTGAGTACATTCTCATTCATTAACACTAAAATTTTAGGCACTTAAAGAACCAGGGATGAATTAAAACATCATTTAGGAACTCAATCATTTCATTTTTCTAAGAAGAAATGAAATTGGGAAAATAATAGGAATAGAAATCGATAAATTCCTGAAATTCAACCTTAGATTCTAATTTATTGTAACAAAACTCCTACATCAAAGCCATTACACATTTTAGTAGTCAGCATATTGAATGGATCTGGATAAACACTGTAATGTAACAAAAAAGGCCCAGGCTGAGCTGTGATGTACCTCAGTATTATAGCAGTGTCAGTGCCCTGCCTCTCAGCTGGTATTTGCTCAGCTCACAAGTGCATCCTTTATATTTTGTTATTAATCTACTCAGACTCCCTTTTCTAATTAAAAGATAAAATTATTAAAACATCAAACAAATACTTCATAAATGCCTAAGAATTATTATTAGCTATGTGATACATAATACATATGCAACTAGGCAGCATCTTATTAATAAAAATTATTCGTGAGCTTTCATCTTAATAACCCTGGTTATCTTGGTAGAAAACTCAAGTTTTCATCAAGTGTTTCCAGTTTTGACTTGAACTTAAAAGTATAATAAATTGTTGCCTATGTATCATCATTTTAAGAGTGCCAGAAAGCCTCTTGAACTGCTAATCTCCTAATTTGCTGACAAGTGAAATCTCCAGTAAGATAAATTCTTCGCTTTTTATGAAAATGCAGATGTTTCTAGGAAGGAAGACCAACTTGAACCTGGGCTTTAGGTAAAGGAGCTTATCACATTGTTTCCTAAGTAAGGCAGATATGAAGGAGCAGGAGTTCGAGAAAAAGCGACCTCTGAGAGGAAAAGGAAATATTGATGTGGAAACAGTAGCTCCACAGTACGGGAGTCTGGGCAACTTTGCCTTGGTTTGCTCCTGTTCACTAAGTTAGAGAAAAAACTTTTTGTGAACTGAAATATAATTAGCAAAGGATATGATGACTTGATAGTGTTACTGTCTGTTGACAAACTATTCCTTAAATGTCACTTAACAGAAGGAAGTGATAGAACTGAGTGTTGCAGTGAAATAAAAAGAGAAAAAAGTAGGTAGAAAGCGGAGAGTTCTGTTTAGACTTGGCCGAGTATATTGAGCCAATCAGCCAAGCCAGGTGTTGCAGGGTTACCTAAGATAAATAGCTATTGTTCTGTGACTATAATGGCTGTATAGTACCCGCTTGTTGGCAAAAGACAGAGGGCCACAGCTCAATAACAGGATCCCTGCACCAAAGAGATTAAAGATTAATCACATTTGGGCCTATTCAGAGCTGCTTCAGTAGGCCACTGCTCAAAGCTTTGCTTTTTCCCACTTTCAGGGTATTTGGTAGAAAAAATAGAAGCTTCAGTTACAGAGCTAATGTTCTTCCAAAGGTGATTTCAGTTAAAATTAAAGTGAATGTAGAAATAAAATGTCATAAAGGAGCAGACATAGTCCCTCTTAGTTTTCCTTTTGTGGGTATGATTAAAAGGGAGATCAGCGGGGTGGGTATGATGAATGACCTGCAATATTCAGGACATACTTATACTAAAAATGTATATGATGCTTATCTGAATTTTAAATATCACTTATTCTACATTTTTTACTTTAACAAGCCTATTTGGGGGCATGACACTCAAAAATTGTGTTAGTGACAATACACACACACACATGTGTGTGTGTGTGCATGCAAAAATGCAGTAAATATGATGCTTGATCTTGTAAAAGACATCCATTGTGGAGGTGGTTATCAGCTTATGAGTTTTTTGTGAGCAAGCCGTGGGTTGAAGGGTTATCTGAAATTGGATGGGAAGTTCCCAGACCAGATTTAAATGGGCATGATTCATAACATGCACAGTAAACTGAAGTCACTGGTAGACATTTGAGTGTGTGTTTGTGCATTTTGTGTAATGCTCTGCAGCTTGGTTTAGTTCAGTGTAGCCTAGTCATGTTTCCCAAGGGCCAGAGATGGTCTGTTATGATTGCTCAACTCTGCCTTTGGAAGCATGAAAGCAGTCATAGACAGTCCAATTAAAAAAAATGGGTATGGCTATCTTCCAATGAAGTTTTATTTGCAAATTCAGGCCACCTGTTGGTTTTGCATGGGTTTGCAGACCCATATCTTTGTATTTCTTGACTGCAAAATCTCACATAAGCAAATGCCAAAATTGCATTATGCTCAAATAGTTTTGCAAACACATCAATTTCTTTGCAAAAACCTTGATGTTTTGAAAATAAAACTTATTATTCATTTATAAGTTTGGAATTTTAGGATAAGGGGTACAGAGACTTATAGCATGAGGGTGAAACTTAAATAAGGGGTAATTAATGCTTGTCCTGAGAATATAAATATGCAAAGTTGTTAGCTGGGATATGTTAAATCAGGTTCACTTTCTCTGTCAAATAGATTTTTAATTTTTTTTGTTTTTAAATGTAATTTCTTAAATTTACCTTTGGCTTGTACTGTCTATTCATATATTTAAAAAATACCAGGCACTCCAAAAATCTCATTAAATATGTTTTGCATTTAATGTAGACTTCAGAATGAATGAAGAAACACATAAAAAAGAAGCTCCATTGCATTGCACGTGTGGACACATATGTATGTGATATAAATGATGACTGAGGTACATGTCCTTGGGGAACATTATTTAAGTGTGCTAATGAAGGGCTCTCTTCTGTAAGTATGAAACACTTTTGGAGTAGAAGTGATTTCAAGTTTCCTGTCATAGTTTCTGTGAATATAGCTAAATCATCTCCTAATTATTTGACTTCTCATTACTTTATTTGTAAATTTTGAAGATCTTGTTTTCCTTCAATTTCCCTTTTTCACTAAAATATTTTACTAAGTTTTATTCTATCTCTCAATTTTTATTTTTGAAAAATTGAAAACATATATCAATACCCACATATATTCTCTATGATTATGGCTGCATGTCTCTGTCTGTTTATCTTTGTCTGTTAATCACTGAGTTGATACATACACCATGGAAGAAAATTATAATCATTGCAAAAAATTATCTTGTCACTTAAATGTGTTTGTCACACCTTTAGTCACTGTCAAAGGAAGGCTGGACTAGAACCTGGTTAAGGCAAGTGCATGATGCTATCTTTGGGTAACAGATTGAAAGGGTCCTGGAGAAGAACACAGGCGTTCAGAGAAGAGCTGATTTACCAAGCATTACTCAGTAATCTTGCATGACACAAATGCTCATATTTGAAACTGGAATATTGTGGCTGGTCAAAGCGCCACTTTTTTAGGAGGAAGATAGAGCCATAGAAAGAAGGCATCATAAAATTTCTTATGCTAATATGCAAAGCTTACACAATAGATGTCATTTTGTCCTCTAAACTCTAACAACTAATAATCACTTCAATATACTTATTAAAGGTTATGTAAAAAATAAAAGGACAATCTGACATCTTCAATAGAACAAACTGTGCGATTTTTATAGTAATATAGTAGGCAGTACAAACATTCCTTAAAATTAAAGAAGATTCTAATTCTACATGCTCTTTTATACTGTAAGTATACTCAAATTTTGGGGAAAATCACAGTGAACACTTATATGAGTGGGTCAGTCTCCTAATTAAAAATATAAACTACATTTTAAAAACTAACTTTCACCCATATTTCCAGAAATATGTCTTTAACTTGTTTCTATTTTATATTGAAATTGGTTATTATGTGTAAAGCAGAAATGTCCAACAATTCTTAACCAAGAGTTTTGGGTTGAGGATGATGGAGTAGACCTTCTCAGGGGACTGAGATTTCTCAAAGTTTAGGGACCAACTAACATACTTTAAAAATGGTAATAGCATTAGCTCATTTAAATCTAATTGCCTATCCTTTTAATTCTGGGGGAATATCTAAAATCAATATCCATTTAATATCTCTATTTCAAGGTGACGTATTTAATTATATTAAAATTATGACTCTAAGAGGAATGTTTTATAGTATTAAAATATTCTCCAGTTATTTAAATACTATTATGTTGTGTTGTGAGAGAATGTTTTCTAATATTAAGAGCTACAGTAATATTGCTGGGGCTATTAACTTTATTTTCCAACTTTTGTGGTAATAAATGTTAGGGAAAACTTGGTCTAGACACTTTTTGACTACTTTAAAAGCCTTGATGGTATGATCTGGAATGAGTAAATTGATCTTTACTAGAGATCTGAGAACTTGCCAAAGTGTTCTTTGGATAGGCTTATTTCTGAGATATTTGATTTCCTATTTCAGATCTTTAGTATTTAAAAAAATAGAGAAGCTATTACTAAAGAATGCTAACTACATGAGTTTTGATGCTTCTGTTAAATAAAAAGTGTGATGGAATCATTTCTAAGTAATTCTCTAAGTAGAGCAAATTGGTATAGGGGATTCAGTAGAAATTATTTTATTTCTTGACAGACTAATTGAATGATAATCACATCAGTGTTTCTCCTCATTAATAATATTTTCATTAATATTGGTATTTTGTCTTCTTTTAAATATTTTGACAGGTTCATTATAATTCTGTATGAGCTTCAAAATATTTCCAGATTTAATGATTTTAATGATTATTTTATTTATGGTCTGAGGAATGTCAAATTATTTGCCTTTTAAAAAATCTGTTGTCATCTTCACAAAATAATTCATTGTAAAATTCCACATATAACAGTTCTATGCTATGTACAATATGCCATAAATTAGGATTAAATCGTTTAACATGTATGAACTTACGTTCTGACACATTCATACACATATTGCTTGCTTTTACTTGTATACTAGGGAAACAATAAGTAGCCCAGCTCTAGCAGGCTTTTCTCTGTAGACTTTGTAGTTATAAAAATTACGTTAGGCTAACGGCTCTCCAAAGTATTTCAGCATATTTTGTAACAGGTGTTGCACAGGAATTAAACATAAATAAACAAAGTAAAAACCCCGTTGTTGAAAAGTGATTACCACTGGCAAAATTTCTTCCATCCCTTCACTCACACCCTTACCCATAGAGTTGCCGCCACCTTTTAGCAATATTCCAGTAACTTTTTTTGTGAAACCATGCCTGTGTTTTACTACGAGGCATATAAATACCAGGTACCTGGACTCCAGCACTTGTTTTCCTGACTTTGTGGCTTTGGTGAATCTTTATGAGTCCAGCTGGCTGAATAGAGAGGGATGTCTCTTTTTTCAAGGGGTCTGCTTTTGTCAAATCACCCTGAAGGGGACCGTTTTTATTTTTATAATGTCCTAAATATTCTGTAGTGTACAAAATGACCAAAGTTTAGTTAGAATTTCACTGTATCAAAACCTTAACCTCAACTGAGTTAAAAATTATTCCCCTTTGGCAAAATAATAGCATCTTGTAAATCCGTATGCAAATAGTGGAGAGAAGGGAGATTCTTGCAATACCTACTGGAAATAGGGTTAGGGTAATTATTG
Organism: Murina feae; assembly: GCA_004026665.1. NCBI lineage: Eukaryota > Metazoa > Chordata > Mammalia > Chiroptera > Vespertilionidae > Murina > Murina feae. The sequence continues at coordinate 15,840 of PVJC01008588.1, forward strand.
ACAGGTGTGAGAAGCCATTGTTTCTTTTTAAAAATTAAACTTATAGGGGCGACATTGGTTAAGAGTATCATATAGGTTTTAACTGTACATTTCTATGATACAAGATCAGTCTATTGCACCGTGTGACCACCACCCAAAGTCAAATCATGTTGTCACCATATATTGGGCCCCCTTCATAAGCCCACCCTCCCGCAGCCCCTTCCCTCTGGCAACCACCACACTGCTGTTTGTGTCCAAGAGTTTCGGTTTTACTAGTATATCCTACATATGAGTGAAACAATGTGGTTCTTAGCTTTTTCTGCCTGACTTTTTTCACGTAGCATAATATTCTCAAGGTCCATCCATGTTGTTGCAACTGTCAGTATTTTATCTTTTCTTAAGGCCGTTGCATATATGCACCACATCTTCTTTATCCAATCCTCCATCACTATCACAGGACACTTGGGTTGTATCCAGAGAAGTCACTTTTTCTTGTTTAATGAACTTAAATAATAATAAAGGCTCCATTCGTGTCTGGCATAAAGAGTGTGAAAGTTTTTTTTAGCAGTGTCTGTTTCAGTTATTAATTATTAACACAACTCTTCCAATGTGCTCACAGGGCTTCTCATTTCTCAAGTAATAGGTAAAATGATGGATGAAAGTAGACTAGTTTACTAAAGGATATAAATTTTTTTTTAAGTTAAGGTATTACATATGTGTCCTTATCCCTCTATTGCCCCCCAATCTCCCCTCCACTCATGCCCTCACCCCCCTGTTGCCTGTGTCCATTGGTTAGGCTTATATGCGTGCATACAAGTCCTTTGGTTGATCTCTGCCCCTTACCCCCACCCTCCCCTGCCTTCCCTCTGAGGTTTGATGGTCTGATTGATGCTTCCTGTCTCTGGATCTGCTTTTGTTCATCAGTTTATGTTGTTCATCATATTCCGCAAATGAGTGAGATAATGTGATATTTATCTTTCTCTGACTGGCTTATTTTGCTTAGAATAATGTTCTCCAGGTCCATCCATGCTGTTGCAAATGGTTAAAAAGTTTTAATTAAATTCTTCCTACTTTGTGTCCCCTGAGGCAGACTCAGAATTCTACACTGTACACTCTTCTTGGCTGGGCTTGGTCATGTAATTCTGTCTTAACTCCAGGAAGCATTACAGTATTGTAAATTTTTCTGTTCTTAATGGGAGATCCAGCTACGATGACACTAACTGACTCCTGCTTAGCACTCAGATCTTAGGGCAGTATTTGCCTTGTGTTTGGAGTTCTGACTCTGGAGTTACCCTGTCTGGTGTGAATCTTTTATCCCCCCCAACTCGCACCTTGTGACTTTGTGAACAGCGATGTCTTCTTGGGAATTCATTGATTTATTTTTGCCTCAGTTCCAGAATCTGTAAAAAGAGATTATTATAATAGTGGATAACTTAAATAATTATTATAAGGTTTAAATGAATTAAACTTCTCCCCGTGTATTGAACAAAGCTGAACACATAGCAGGTGTTCAGTACAGGGCATGCTGTACTGTTTATAAACTCTCAGAGTCATATATTTCTCTTTAGAAGCATTGGTCAGAGTTGCATTGTTATCTGTGTGTGAGGGGTGTGTGCGTGTATGTGTGTATGTGCGATTCATGTTTGTCTTCATTTGAAGTCTATACTCTTTTTTTTATATTTTGAAAATAAATCTTTATTGTTGAAAGCATTACATATGTCCCCCCCCCCCCCTCCATTGACCCTTCCAGAGTGTCCCTGCCCCCTCCCCCACGCTCAGGCCTATGCTCTTAGATATTTCAAATTTAATTTTATATTAAAATGTGTTTTTATATCATTCTGACAATGTTTATCTAGTAAAATATTCTTATTCACTCTTTTAATGGTGATTCATGTAGAAAAAGAAATAAGTACATTTGGCCATGTGAATGTTATCCATTTTCAAGGCCATTTATAGCTTAGTTTACATGAGAATATTGCACAAAATGCAAGAGAAAATAAAATATGGAGACTCACTGAAGGTATCAGTGCAGATGATTTGTTTGAAATGTCAAATATAACTTCAGGGCCCCTAACTGTGTATGATTAGGAAGAAAAATAAGACAATATTTTTTAATTGAAGTTTGTACCCACATAAGAATTAATTTCATTGTGTCTTGTTTGTGTTTTTAAAGAACAATAATGAAATTCAACTGATATGCTTTCTAAAAGCTGGGTACTTTATTTACTTCATTATTGATAATTCCCACTGAATAAGTAAAGCTAATTTAAATTGAACTTTTTCTTTTTAATCACTTCATTTATTTTTCACACTTTAAGACAGTACATGCTAGTAATAGACAGCTGAAAGGTAAGCCTTTTTTATTTAATCAGACAAATTGATTTTTAAATGGGCTGAGAAGGAAAACCTTGATCCCAAGTACTTTACAAGGCAGATTCACTTTAAAAAATTGTTCAATTTTAGGATCTGGTAATTGATTATATTTGAAAATTGTATGGAATCCTATACATTTTATTTTTTCATTTTTATTGTTTTTTAATTATATTTTGTTTTTATTGTTGCCATTATTATCCTTTTAGAGGATCTTCCTGTATTCTCAGAGTAGACATATCAGAATTTAAAGAGCACTATATTAAATACTTAAGTAATAAAAGTAATAACTGTAACTAATATTAGAACCAATAAAACAGGACATTTTTTTAATCCTCACCTTATTTTTTTAATTGACTTGAGCAAGAGAGAGAGAGAGAAAGAGAGAGTGAAAGAAAGAGAGAGGAGGAAACATCAATCAGTTGCCTTCCATACTCACCCCTATTGGGGTTACACACACCACCTATATGTGCCCTGATTGGGAACTGAACCTGCAAACTTTTGTTTTTCGGGACGATGCTTCAGTCAACTGACCCACCTGGCCAGGGTTAAAACATGGCAGTTCTTATCTGATTTGACAAAAGCATTTATATAACAGTGATTTATCAGATTGTAGAAATAGTCAATATAGATATTATTGGTGCAAACATCAAAGAGTTGTGGGTTTGAATCCTGGTCAAGAGCATGTGCCTGGGTTACAAATTCAATCCCCAGCTCAGATTGGGGCATGTGCAGGAAGCAACCAATTGATGTAGTTGATGTGTGTGTCTCTCACATACATGTTTTTGTTTCTTTCACCTTCCACGCCCACCAGCCAAGCCATGCCCATCAGCCAATCAGAGCAACAATATGCAAATTAACCCAGCCAATATGGCGGCCGGCAGCCATGGAACTAGAGCAAACAGGAGGCCAGCGATGGAGGAAACTGCCTGCCTAGTCCAGCTGTGTCCTCTGCTCAAGGCAACAAAGTTTCAATTATAGAAGATAAATAAACCCCAGAAACATGCTTCCAGCCAGCCTCGCTGGGACCTTGGGTCAATGGAAGCTGTGGCCAGCCTGCAAACAGCCCTTAGCCCCTTACCCAGGCTGTCCACACCCCCATGGGGTAAGGGTCTCCACTAAGGGGCTTGGCCAGCCTGCAAACAGACATCAGCCCCTCACCCAGGCTGGCCAGGCACGCCAGCAAGTGGACATCCCCGAGGGGTTCCGGACTGTGAGAGGGCACAGGCTGGGCTGAGGGACCCCACGAGTGTACATATTTTTGTGCACAGGGCCCTTAGTATGTGTGTGTGTGTGTATGTATATGTATAATATTATTGAAATTAAGTTTTTCTATTTCTGAACAATCTGATAAGATAATAAATTCTAAGTTCGCTAATCTCATGTTCATAAATAGTAGATGGAAATTACTAGGTGTATTTGAGAAACAGTAAACCGGTTGGCACACAGTAGATGACTGTGGCTTTGGGTGCATATTTTGAACATATTGATCTGCTATTGTATTTAATGAGACATTGAAAACCATGGCGCTCTGATGGTGTTGGAAAGATGGAGTAGAACATACAAAATGCTTTGGGGGGGGGCGAGATACTTGAATTATTACAGTATTTTTTTAAGTAAAATATTAATTACCATATCTGCGTGAGAAAAATTACTCCACAACTATCACCTGAAAACTAGCATTTTCTCATAATGTTTGCAGGTAACGGACCTGGACCTGCTACTTAGGCGAGTGCTTCTGGCTCAGTGTCTCTCATGAGGTTGCAGTCAAGCTTGCTGGCCAGAGCTGCAGTCTCTCTGAAGGCTGCACTGTGGAAGAGTCCGTGGGTCTGTCCTCAGGGCTGCCTCATGACATGGCAACTGGCTTCCCCCGGAGAGTCAGACAAAATAGGGAGTGCTGAGGACAGAAACACCACATTTTCATTATCTAGTCTCAAAAATGACTTTCCATCACTTCTACCGTGTTCTCTTTGTAAGAAGTGAGTAATAAGTTCAGTCTACACTCAAGGGGAATAGATTACACAGGAGTGTGCGTACCGGCAGATATTAAAGGCCACGATACAGATTTGGTAGAAGTAGAAATAACTATATTGACAAAAGTATTTATAAACTTTGGAGAGATAGTCCTCAATATTAACCATGGCTCTGTGTCTAATTCAATATATGCCCTTGACAGAATGTACCTTCGTTAGGGCATAGGTTTTCCCTTTACAAAGTGAGGTGTTGGTTTCAATTATACCTAAGGTTTCCTTATTTGGGGTTATTTCTTTTTATCCTTTGTATCTGATTAAATTTTAGAAGCCTAGGATTTGAATGGGTATCAGGGTCAGCAATGCTACGAATAAACTTAGATAAGGAATTATGACGAGGCCAATGGATTTGACAATTATAATAAGGTCATTAAGGAATTTTCTAGATCATTTTCAGTGTGAAAGGGACAGACCCTGCACTAGAAATAATTAGAGATTGAAGTGGCTGTGAAGTAATGGAGCCAGAATTTCTTCGTTGTTAGGGTGAACATTTTGCTAAAAAAGGGGAAAAGTCACCTATTTGTAGGTGCTTTCTCTCTCTCTCTCTCTCTCTCTCTCTCTCTCTCTCTCTCTCTCTCTCTCTCTCTCTCTCTCTCTGTGTGTGTGTGTGTGTAAAGCATGAAAGACTTTCCTGTATTTCTGAGAAAGATAGAGAACAGGGATAAAATGAAACCTCCATCTTATTCACTTCGTATTCCAGTTATTTTGTACAGTGCCTGGAGGAAAGCAAACAAAGGGCAAGAGTCTGTTAATGAATGAAAACAGCTTTTCCGTCTCCGATATTTGGAGGCAGGAATATGATTAGGTAGCCCTGAGATTGGTGCTGCCTCGATTGAACACTGGCGTCAGCACTTACTCATTTAGTGACATATATTTGAACAAGATTTTTAAAGTTATTGTGTCTCAGCTTTTCTACATGCAAAATGGGTATAATTCCAGACTCTACAATAAATAAATGAGAATAAAATAAAATAAAAATAACAGCAAAGACAAACCATACATATATATACATATATATATGTATATATATGTGTATATATATGTGTATATATATGTTTATATATGTTTATAATAGGGCATTAAGAAATGCTAAGAATTTAATACATCGTTTTATTTAGGAAAAAATATTTTTTAGGCATTTCCTCTCTGACCTAACCAACTCTAATTTCTCTGTTATGTGGAATCATAATCATTGGCTTATTTTATTAGAACTTAGTGAAACACACATTTAATGACCTTCTTAGATACCAACCTTTATGCTAATTGATGGCAACATAAAAATGAATAAAATAGGATCTTTCCCTTTTCGGTCTTATTATGCAGGAGAAGACATACATGTGTAAACCAATGAGAGTAATGAAGTCTTCTTTATAGAATTGGGAATAGGCATTTTGAGGATTGTCAGGAAAACCTTTGCAGAGGGAAAAATCCATGAATATTCTAGAAGTGAAGAGTATTCTGAGATAGGAAGAGATTAGCAGATGGATTAGCAATATAGGTGATTGGGAGCCTCTGCATTATTATATTCATGTTACAGCAGGCAGACAGAACATTTTACAAGACTAAGTTTTTGTGTACAATAAGAATTTCAGACAATTTGTAACATCCATCTGAGATACTCAGATGTAGTCTTGGCATGTAGGTGTGAGTGTCTTACAGGAACAATTTCTAAACAGGAAAGGAAAATAATGTAAGGAAGACCCTATCACCTGTTGTGAATGACTGTGAAGAAATCAATTTTAGTCTTTTCTGTGGGAGGCTTTGTTCTGCCTCTCTACGATATGAAGCTCTAAAAGTTAAGTCATCTAAGAAATAAGTGTTATGATGAATAGCTCTTTTAGGACACTAAAAGATTATTTCTCTTCATTTACCTTATTTGTTGATTCAGGGGTTTATACAATATTAGCTGATAAATTTGTAAAATCAAAGTGGTATCATCATTGCCTGTTGATTTTTTTTGAGGGAGAACAAGTTAAAATATTTATTTGTTTAACATGAAGGAACAGTGCGAGCACTTCAGTTAGCAAAATAAACCAAAAGTGAGAAACATCCTCCTGTGTTTCTTTTATAATATTTGAAATCTAAACAGGAATGAATATGTTTACTTTATCAGCATCTTGATAGATTTTATTAACAGTAAAAAACTTACATATCGCATTGCTTTAGCAGTAGGAATTACCAGCTCTAGAGCTTAAGTAGAGTTCACTTGAGTGTTATCTTGTTATACCTATTTATCCAAATGCAGTGTATTTTCCCCAGAGATAAATTATTTTCCCTCACAAGATTTTGTTGCTGGTTAAATTAATATAAATTACTGTCCAACTCTCACTAAGTCACTGTTGTCCATTGCATAAAATTGCATTTTTAATTTACAGTTGATTAATCTCTCACCAAAAATTTTGTGTGCACTCTGTAATAATCAAACTATTTTGGACGCATCTAAACTGCTTTAGAATGTGGAAGGAAGTGTGAAATAAATATCGTCTGACTGTACTCTAATTAAACATTGTGAACAGAGTTTTTATGAGCTTAAACATTTTTCAAAGCTTCTTTTATCATTGTTGTGTTATAGCAGGATTTATTATATCTCACATGTCATAAGGTCCCTTAAGTCTCTCTGCAAACAGCATGATATTTGACTCCAGCTGGAGTGACTCAGTTCATTGCCCCATGCACCCAAAGGTTCCTGGTTCAGTTCCTCCTCAGGGCACATGCCTGGTGGCAGGCATCATCTTCCATAGGGCAAGTGCAGGAGGCAGCGATGGATGTTTTGCTCTTGTATCAGTGTTTCTCTTCCTCTCCTCCTCTCCCTTCCTCTCCTCTATAAATCGATAAAAAATATATATTTTAAAAATAATGGTTTTTGTTAGAATCACAAAATCTTAAGCATATTTTATTAGAACCTGAGCGGATGAAATAAACTGGGATGCCATTAACAAAATTTCTATGCAACTTCGCCAAGAAAGCAAATACTTCCTTCTAGGTGGATTCAGAGCTCATTTCTGAAAGTGACAAAGATTTATAGTTTCTCTCAGTCTCGCTTCGTCCCCATGGTACTACATCTTTCTTGAAGTACATAAGAAACAGTTTGAGCTAATGGCAAGACATTTTCTATAAAGGTGTATTTTAAAGGTGGATGTTGGAAATGTTAGCAAAGCTACTCAGTTTTTTTTTGGAACTGTGATGAATTATGACTACCAAGTATAAGTCTTGATTAATATTAATAAAATATACCTTATGTTTTATTTGTTTTGTTAAACTACCTGCCAAGATCTAATATTAACTGCTTTGACTATAGAGATTCCTCAGGAGCCTTGATAATATTTCTAGGATTAAAACTTCAATTTGAGAATATTAAATCAGGAATAAAGGAAACTTTTAAATTCTATTATATACTACTAGGGGCCTGGTGCACAAAAATTTGTGCACTTGGGGAGAGGGTGGGGGTCCCTCAGCCCAGCCTGCCCCCTCTCACAATCCAGAACTCCTCAGTGGATGCCCTACTGATGGCCCCAGTCTGGCAGGCGCCGTGTGTGTGTGTGTGTGTGTGTGTGTGTGTGTGTGTGTGAGAGAGAGAGAGAGAGAGAGAGAGAGAGAGAGAGAGAGAGAGACCACTGGGGGCCTGCCCCCAGCCGCATCTGAGGCTCAGAGCAGTCCTCCCGTGTGTGTCTACCTCCTGCCCCCAGGCACACCATGGAGGCTTGGAGCAGGCACCCCTCTGTGTTGATCTCTGAGACTCCTGCCCTCCCCTGCATGTTGTTCTATTTTTTGAGCTGTGGCCAGGGCTCGGTGCTGCCTGCCTGCCTGCCAGGCTTGCCTACTGCCCATCTTGCTTCAGCCACCAGGAAGCAGTTCACTGCCTCAAGGCCAGGCCAGCCTTTTTCCTGCTCCCCGATCCCCCACAAAGGGACTGGGAAGCAGGCAAGTGCTGCCTGCCCCTCCCCCACCACCACTCATGCCTACTGCCCCACCTGCCCCCACCGCTTCTCACACTGTTGCTACCAGCCTCCATCTTGGCTGGGTTAATTTGCATACAACCCTCTGATTGGCTGGTGGGCATGGCTTGGCTGGTGGGAGTGGCTTAGGCGTCTTAGAGAGATGGTTAATTTCCATATTACTCTTTTATTAGAGTAGATGTGCATTTAATGCTAAAATTTATATACATCATCTTATTCATTATGAAGCAAATTTATAGGTATGTACTGATGAAAAAATGACAGCCTTCAATTTTAAAAAGTTCATGATATTACTACACAGCATTTTAGTTAAGAACTTATACTTCACTCTTAAAAGATAAAGTGACTTTTCAAAAAGTTTGAGTAGACTGGCTGCATTGCAATCTGTCTGGCCCTGCGACACCTCTGTGGGCTGTGCTCAGTTTGGGTCATAAGACTCCTGATATTTATCATTGTGTTATAAGTCAAATTTTGTTGCACAACAGCTATGCTATTCTATCTTCTGGCTAATTACTTTCTAAATTAAGTGTTCTTTCTACCCTTTTTCACCATAATAAGTTATTCAAGAACTATTCCTGCATAGCAACATTTTTTAAATCCTCAGTCAAGGATATTTTTTCCTTGATGTTAGAGAGCTGTTAGGGGGAGAGAAAGAAAAAAAAATCAATGTTAAAAAGAAACATTGATGGGCTTCTTCCCATATGGGCCAGGACTAGGGATCAATACCACAACCTAGTGCCTTGAACAGGAATTGAACTGCATCCCATTGTTGCATGCGACAATGCTCCAAACAATTGAGCCCCCTGTCCAGGACGGGTACCAATAGTTTTTAAGGGTAATTGTTATCATTAGGATTACCTTTCTACCTCCTACTTCCTACTTTATTTATTTATTAAATAAAGGACTTGAACTCAGTTCATTTGAAAACATTGAAGAAATATAGAGAAATAGATACAAGGTATGTACCAGATCTTATTCTTTGTGGCCTGAAAATCATTTTGCAGAAATATGTCTGATATGTGCATATATTTTTAAAAGTCTGCATTTCACAGTTTTTCAAGAATTTTGAGGCTGAATACATCTAAACTAATTTCAGCTACAGTTTGGGCTTTGACATAGTGATATAAAAATTTTTAAAAGTCAACTGCACCAGAGAAATTAGTGAGATTCCACATTATTCTGTTAGAACATTCATGGCCAGAGTTTCTACCTTACAAAAGGTAGTTTGGCATGGTGGTCATTTTGTATTACTTTTTAAAGAGTAATATTTTATTTAAAATAACAATGATGAACATTAAAAATTATTAAAAAGAGTTAAATGAAAATACTACTTTTATATGGTATTAATGTTCCTTGAATTAGTAAATTCTCTGGAATAAAGTGCTTGGTTTACAAAAAAATATGTGCAATCAAAAATTTGAACCATACCCTTTAGCTAATTGTAAACAGAAGGTTATTCCCCAACTTTTTTTTCTAATTTTTTATTTTTGTCTTGGACACCTGGCAAATGTATCCCGGTAGCAAGAAGTATGTATATAAAAAAGAAGAAATTCTTACCATTTGCACCAGCATGGATGGAACTGGAGAGCATTATGCTAAGTGAAATAAGCCAGTCAATGAAAGTAAAATACCGCATGATCTCTCTCATTTATGGATAATAAAGGACATTATAAACTTATGAACAAAAAATAGATACAGAGGCAGAGCTGTATCGAACAGACTGTTAAATTACAGCGGGAAGGCTGGGGAGGATTGGGGGGGGATTAAGAGTTCAACTGAAGGACTTGTATGCATGCATATAAGCATAATCTATGGACACAAGACCCTGGGGGTAGAGGAGGAGGGGGGAAGGTCAAGGGAAAAAATGGAGACCTATCTAATACGCTTTGTAATACTTTAAGTGATAAAACAAAATTAAAAAAAAAAGAAGTATGTGCAGAGGAAGGAGGTAAAGAGCTTAGGGAAGTATATAACATCTCATTTGACTTAAGGGATTTTAGAGGGTATGTATAGTTGAAAATGTATCTTGGAATTTATTTTGGGATTGGAATCAGTGCAGTCTGCCATAATGCTATGATTTTTCCTTATCTTTATTATTTTAAAATTTTTAATTATTTTGGCTCAAAATACATTTATACTAGAGAATTTGTGGAAAAATTAATAGTGTTTGATGCATTACATTTTTCATTAAAAAAAAGACATGAAGTATATGATTTTAAGAGTTTAGTGGCTAGTATTTGCTCAGTGGTTGAGCATCCATAGGCGTGGCTGGTATTTGCTCAGTGGTTGAGCATCATCCCAAGAACCAGGGGGAGGTCATGGTTCGATTCCAGACACATGCCCAGGTTGAAGGCTCTATCCCCAGTAGTAGGGGGTTTGCATGAGGCGTCTGATCAATGATTCTACCTCCTCATTGATGTGTCTCTATCTCTATCCCTCACCATTTCTCTCTGAAATCAATAAAAACATACTTTTTAAAAAAGAGTTATCCTTAGTTCTGATATACCAAATATGGGCTTTGTGAAGCCCAGTGCACAAAATTGTGCATATGGGGAGGGGGGCGGTCCCTCAACCCAGCCTGCACTCTCTTGCAGTCTGAGACTGCTGGCTCCGAATAGCTCAGCTGCCTGACTTCCTAATTGCCCCTAACCACTTGCCTGCCTGCCTGATTGCTCCTAACCACATCTGCCTCGGCCCCCACCTCCTAGGCTTTGTCCAAAGGATGTCTGGAATGACGTCTGGAAGGTCGCTTGGCTCTCTGGTCTAATTAGCATATTACGCTTTTATTTTTATAGAAATTAAACTATTGCAGTTAATTTCTCCATAAAATGTCTTAAGAGTCACACATCTCATTTTTACGTTCTTATAAATTTGCTTGAAGAATAGAACATAAAATAATAATCACTTCATTTGGGACAAAATGTCCCAAAGCCAATAAAATGTTGATCTATGTCAGAGTAATTTTTATGGCTATCTGGGAAGAACTCTACGCTAGAAGGATTAATCTACATTCTAGGTAATTTTGTCTAATGCTTAATTTTAAGATACACAAGCTCATGAAGATATGTATTTGTATAAATGCATATGCATTGATATTGGTGTGATCCTGGTAATAATGTTAGTGAACCTTTGCTTTCTTGGATTACACATTGAGTCATCAAAAGTGAAAGAAAAAGGAAAAGAAAAGAAAATAAATTAGAAAACAGTGGGGTCATGTCTGAGAGTAGCTAATGGATGATTTTGGTTTAATGATGCCTGAAATGTATTTTTAATGCTTCTTAGAATTCAAAGAAACTTTCGCATTACATTAACTGTTTAAATCACTGGGAACACTGCTGTTCTCCAGATTGCTAATTGCATTTCTTTTTGGCCTCTCCTATATGTTTTCATATCTGGATCTCTAAAAACTTTGGAGAATCATCATGGAGCTATTTGACTCTTTCTATTAGAGAAAAAGGATTATTACTATATCTGTTTTTTAGATCTGGATAATGAACATGTTTTACAGTTTGACTCTTACTGGCAGTATTCAGTAAATTTGTTCTTAACTATTGATTTATAATATGCACCCCCTTCTAGCTAAATTGTTTTTATGTACATCTGTGTGCACTTGTTTTATTTATGTTTATGTAAAATAAAAATGAACTAATTTTATTTTAGGAAAAATGTTTTCATGTGAAGAAAAAGATAGGTGCATTATAAAAAAACTTTTCTATCTATAGTATAGGTCATCTAGGAAAATAATCAATGTACTTTTGTGGTTTGACTTGGAGAATACTTCAGTTAAATTGACAGCTGAATGGAACCACTGAACTGAAAAAGATTTTCCCTTTTCTCTTCCTTAAAAAATATATTATTAGCAGATAAACTCTAGACAAAATTGTCAAGGAGTTGCCTCTTTAACACTTTGACTCCCAACCTTTTTCTTTTTTTTTTTTTTTGAACCAGACTCACAAAGAGATCTAAGTTGAGCTTTCTATTAGAAGAAAATTGACAGTCTTAAGTAACTACTCACTGAATATATATCAACTACCCTTTCTAGGAAATTTACAAAACAAAAAAGACCTATGAGAAGATATTTAAACATATATAAACTTTACATATGTGGAACACACAGTGATTGGCAGATACTTTGAAAGTATTTGGTTATATTACCTGCATGCCTACCGACCTACCCGCTTATGTAGGTAGATAGGTAGGTACTTTTTTTTTTGCTGAAAATACCATTTGCCCATGTGACATTACTCAAGTCTATAACATTATGCAATGTAGAGTATCACCCTCCCTGGTAACTGACTGGAATGATTCTCAAAGGGAGCTTTTCTTTAGGAACCTTTCTAAAAATATGTATTATGATAAGTTAATATGAAAAGTTTAGGGAATTGAAGAACATATAAATCCAAAACTATTTTTTCAGCATATTATTATACCAGGTGCATTAGATGTGATTAAGGTAATTAAGGAAATTTTAGGAGTAAAAATATAATGTAAATTTTCTAGAAAAAATATGTCAAAGGTAATATGGCCATATAGTGTTATATAATACTAGAGGCCCAGTGCATGAAATTGTGCACTCGGGATCTCCCTCAGCCAGGCCTGCACCCTCTCATAGTCTGGGAGCCCTTGAGGATGTCCACTGATAGCAGTCCTCAGAGGCAGGAGAGGCTCCCACCACCTCCACTGGGCTCACCAGCCATTAGCCTGGATCAGGCTTCTGGTTGAGCGGTGCTGCCCCTATGGGAGTGCACTGAACACCAGGGGAAATCTGTGTTGAGCATATGCCCCCTGGTCGTCAGTGTGTATCATAGTGACTGGTCATTCTGCTGTTCGGTCAATTTGCATATCTGATTTTTATTATATAGGACTAGTGCCCTGGTGCACAGGATTCGTGCACAGTGGGGGTTCCCTCAACTCAGCCTGCACCTCCAACCAGGGATCCCTTGGGGGATATGTGTCTGCTGGTTGGACATCCCTCTCACAATCTGGGACTGCTGGCTTCTAACCATTCACCTGCCTGCCTGTCTGATTGCCCCTAACTGCTCTGTCTGACTGCCTGATTGCACCTAACCCCTCTGCCTGCCTGGTTGATCATCCCTAACTATCCTCCCCTGCTGGCTTAATCTCACCCCCAACTGCTCTCCCATACTGGCCTGATCTCACTCCCAACTGCCTCTGCTTGCCTGATCACCCCTAATTGCCCACCCTTGCTGGCCTGATCTCACCCCTAACTGATGTCCCTGCCAGCCTGATCACTCCTCACTGCTTCTGCATCTTCCCCCACCACTGTGGTTTTTCCAAAAGGAAGTCAGACTTATGGAAGATGGCCAGTCGACAAGTCTAATTAGCATATAACCCTTTTAGTAGTTTAGAGAAAGTATATAGGTTAGGATTGCTTAAATGGGGGGGGAGGATGAGGAGCTTTTTTCAGCAGGAGGAGATGCTCTTGGCAGACAAAAATACATAATCCCTATATCTCGACTGATAGCCAGCCATATGCACTCTACTGCTAAACCAGTCATTAAAAAATTGTACCACTTTCTTACACCTTACACCAAACATCTGTTGCCCTTATAAGCCCTCCTCAGCCCCCACCTTAGGTTCTGCCTTTGCAGTTCACCCAGATTAGGTTCTGATAGATAGGTTTCTATGCCAGTCAGTATCACAAGCTCTCCTTCCTAGGGAGCCATTGGCTCCTCGCACTTTACCCAGATTTGGTTCTGATTGGTGGGTTTCTATGGCAGTCAGCATCTCTGCGCCTATCAGTGGGCCTGATTAGAATGGAGGCCTGAGAGGCACAGCTGCTGACCAGTCCCCGAGATAGACAGGGAAAAGCTGATCAACAGCACCCACAGAAGCTAAAGATCAGACCTTGCTTCTATCTCCAGGCCTCCCTTTGGGCCTGATCTGAAGCCCCCTGGACAGTCAGTGGTGGGTTGCGGTTCCTGCAGTGGTGGCAGTCAGTGCTGGGTCACCATGGTAACTCAGCACTCACTGCAGGACTGACTTCTGTCATTCCGGACATTATCAACCCTGGGTTTTTGTATGTTAGGATTTGTCTTTTCAGTCTCTATTTCATTTGCTCTGACCCTTCTTATTTTTCTTCTTTTTACTGACTTTGGGCTTTGTTTTGCTAGGCCTTAATGTGTACAGAATTCTGAATTTTAGGTCAGAGTGAATTACTATGAAAGATATGGACTTACTTGGTGAACCATGTATAATATTCAATTTGGTGTCTTATTAATGAAAGACAATAAAAGCCCTCACACTGTGATGCCCTCATGCCATAATGAGGATCACCAGGATGCTGCATGCTCAGCAGGCACCTGTGGGTGGGAGGGGGTGTGACTCTGCATGCGCAGAGCGGAGGCAGGTCCTGCAGCTCTGTGTGGCGAGACTGGGGATCCTGTGGCTCCGCAACGCATGGAGGCAGCTCCCGTGGCTCTGGCGTACCTCTTTGGGACAATTCATCGAGGAGCCTCAGATGGGTGGGTGATGCCTACCTCTTTGGGGTGATCAATCGTAGTAGGGCTCCCACACTGGAAGAGGGCACAGGCCAGGCTGGGGGACCCCCCACTTCAGTGCACAAATTTCATACACCAGGCCTCTAGTATTCTATATAACCAGAGGTCCAGGGCACAAAAATTTGTGCACTAGGGGGGGCAGGGTCCCTCAGCCTGGATTGTGCCCTCTCACAGTCTGGGACCCCTCGGAGGATGTCCACCTGACAGGTACCTGGGATTTATTTAACTTTTATAGTTGAAACTTTGTTGCATTGGTCCCCTGCTGCTTCCTGGCAACCCAAGATCCCAACCAATAAGGTATCTGGGATTTGTTTATCTTCAATAATTGAAACTTTGTAGCCTTGAGTAGAACTCAGGGCCTCCAGGACCCTGGCTTCCTCCATTGCCCGGGGCAACTTCAGCTCTGTGGCCGCTGCCATCTTAGTTGAGTTAATTTGCTCCTGATTGGTTGATGGGCATGGTTTGTAGGTGTGGCTTGTGTGTGTGACTGAGTGCGGGCCAATTTGCATATTACTCTTATTAGATTAGACAACAAATTTTACAAGTTATATAATGTATATCCTATCTACTAAAAGAGTAATATGCAAATTAGAAGTCACTCCATCACAAAGATGGCTTCCCCCATGGCCACAAAATGGCTGCCTCCATAGCCTCAAGATGGCAGCACTCAGTCCAGCTCAGCCCCACCACTGAAGTGGTTAGGCCTGTTAGGCCTGCAGGTGGCGGGGGATGCAGCGGGCCTGAGGGCTGGGGGTCCCCTACCCAGGCCAAAAGCCTTGCCCAGGCATGGGCAAAGGTGGAGCTAGTGTTTGGAGGGGGCAGGGGCAGAGCCAGTGATCAGAGGGATATGAGGGTGCCCTACCCAGGCAAAAGGCCTGGGCCAGAGGCCTCAGGCCTGGGCAGGGGCAAGGCTGCATATCACAGGGGCCTAGGCTCTGCAGAGCCAGCGATGGGAGGGGCAGGGGCAGAGCCTGTGATTGCAGGGGTCTGGGCACCAGTGGAGCTGGCAAAGCAGGGTCCTGGGGGTCCTCTGCCCAGGCCTGCAGCCTTGACCAGAGGCTGCAGTGGGGCAGGGGCGGAGCTGGTGATCACAGAGGCCTGGGATCTGTGAAACCGGCGATTAGAGGGACTTGGGGGTCTTCTTCCCAGGCCTGCAGCCTCAGGCAGAGACTGAAGACCTGGACAGGGGTAGAGCCAGTGATCACAGGGGTCTGGGGGTCCCCTGCACAGGCCTCCATCCTCGGCCAGAGCTTAAAGGCCTGGGAAGGGGTGGTTCTGGGTTTGGAGGGGCAGGGGTGGATCAGGTGATTGGAGTCAACCACTGAGAAAACACCTTTTCTTAACCACTTGTTGACTAAGCTCCCTGTACGCCACTGGTAATATTCTTATTAACTTGGTTAATTAGAATCCAAAAAGGTGATCTAGGGTTTTTCTGCCACACTCCAGGAGGAAAAAAATGAAGGTCCACTGCTGGAGGGCTAAGAAATGTCATATCCTGCCCTACCAGGTTTGGCTCAGTGCATAATGCCTCAGCCTGCCAACTGCAGGGTTTGGGTTTGGGTTTAATTCTGACCAAGGACATGTGCCTAGGTTACATGCTGCTCCCTGGCCAGGGCCCAGGTCAGGGCATATGCAGGAGGCAACCAATCAAAGTGTTCCTCTCACTTTGATGTTTCTCTCTATTTTTTCCTTCTCTTCCACATTCTCTAAAAGTCAGTGGAAACATATCCTCAGATGAGGATAGAAAAAGAAAAGAAGGAAATGTCATATCCTATGAAAGACACATCTTGAAAATGCCTAAAGAAAGTTGTCATTTTTTCATGGTGAAAGGACTGGAGTCCGTGTTAATGAAAACACCTTGGTGGCTGCTGTGGCTGGCAGTGGCTGCAGCAGTGGGGTGATGGGGCTGGTGGCTTCCCCTGATTAGCCTGGTCATCTCCCACAAAGGGAGGCCAGACTGCGACTTAGGCCCGCTCCCCAAGGGGAGCAGGAAGCGGGCCTAAGCTGTCAGTAGGTCACCCCCTGAGGGCTCCCAAAATGTGAGAGGGGGCAGGCTGGGCCGAGAACCCCCCCTCCAGTGCACGAATTTTTGTCACTGGGCCCTAGTATTACAATATACTAGCTGTGGTAATGAACAGTCATTTCACACAACTAGAGTCAAATTATATAATTGTCAATGAGCTAATTAATATCTTATAATAAGCTCAGTAATGGGACTTAATCAAATTAAAAGATTTCAAGGTTTTTTATTCCATCCATAATCCCCTAGAAATTGCAAAGTTTTATTTGTGAAATGAGCATATAAAAGAATAATAAGAAAAGACAAAGAAGTGAAAGAAAAGTAGTATCATGCTTTATAAATAGCATGTGCTGATTAATGATGCTATTATGTAGGCCTTGGGGTTTTTTAGCCTCCTCAGGTGTAATCAAGGAGCTAGAGGAAGATGAACCTTCAAATTATTTAATTTTAAAAGACCAATGAGACCCACCACAAATGTGCATATTCTTCCTGTGGGCAACATTGATGCTGTGTGTTAGGATCAAAAACACTAATGATAAGCTTTGAAAAATCATTAAATACAATTAATGAGGACCTTTAAATTAGGAATGTTTAGGATTTATATCTTATGTAATAAAGAGGTAATATGCAAATTGACACTCATGTCCTCACATTACAAAATGGTCACCCCACCTTGTCACAAGATATCTGGCAGTGATGGTCATTTGGGGGCATCCGGGCCTGCAGGGGAGGGCATTTGGTTGGGATTAGGCCTGCAGGGGAGGACATTTGGGGGTTATCAGGCCAGCAGGGTAACAGTTAGGTGTCAATCAGGCCAGCAGGGGAGCGGTTAGTAGGCTTTCAGGCTGGCAGGCAGAGTGTTTAGGATCCAGCAGGCCCGGATTATGAGAGGCATGTCTGACGGCTGGTTTAGGCCCAATCAAGCCTAAACCGGCAATAGGACATCCCCTAGGGGTCCAAGATTGGAGAGGGTGCAGGTTGGGCTGAAGGAGATCCCCCAGTGCACGAATTTCATGCACCGGTTGTGTAGTATTAAATAGGTCCTTTATCCAGACCTTGAAGAAGTTTGAGATAAGATGTGTACCTGCAACAGACATGTTAGCTAAATTATTAGATTTTTACATAGTGTAATATTAATCATTGGTTATTCCTGACTCTTCGCTACACAATAGACAATACTGTGTTGAACATACTAATATCTGAATTTTGTAATACAACCATGATTATTTCATTAACTCAGATTTCTAAAAGTGGGATTGCAGGGTAAAAAGTAAACAAATGTTAAGATATATCTAAGGCATATTGAAAAACTGACCACTAAGAAGACTATACCAATTCACACATCTATCAGGAATGTATACGAATAGCTATTTCCTGAAACAGTTCTCATAAATATTTAATGTTATCCTTTTCTTATTTACTTCTGCAAAATAATAGGCAGAAATATGTATATTACTAGAATTATACAATTTGTCCATGTTATCATTAGTCTTTTATTTTTTCTTCTTTATATCTAAATATAACTTTTGCAAATTAAAAAAGATATATACTTGCGTTTTGTTTTATTTATATATATATATATATATATATATATATATATATATATATATATTTGTTATATATATATTGGATTTCAGAGAGGAAGGGAGAGGGAGAAAGAGAAACATTAATGATAAGACAAAATCATTGATCAGGTGCCTCCTACATGCCACACATAGGGGATTGAGCCCACAACCTGGGCATGTACCCTGACCTGGAATTGAGCCATTACCTCCTGGTTCATAGTTGACAGTCAACCATTCAGCCATACTGGCTGGGCCCTATGTTTTATTTTAAACCAGATATTAGAATATATATTTTCATTAAAGTTAAAAAGAAAATAAATCATATTACAGAGAAACAAGAATGAACAAATTGTCATCAAAAGGCCACTATTTTAGTTGACCAATTTCACTTTCACAAAGAAAAGTAATTGTTTTCCCTTTATTTTAACATTCTTTGAAAATACAAAGTAATGAATATAAACTTTGTGTTTAAATTGTCATTTCATGTATAGCATTAAAAACAATTCATTGGTATATTAAATCTTCATAAAAGCAAGACTGTATTTTCTTTCTAATGTAATTGTTTTGAGAAATTTTGGGAACACCTTATATTTTAAAACCATTTAAAAATAAATCAATCTCTAAAATACAAGTAGAAAATAATCTTTAGGTTTCTTTCAGTTGTATCTGATTCAGTAATTGCAGATTTGTTAGTAAAGCAAAATCAGAAAAAATAGATGTGTTGATTCTAAAACAGGTAAAAGAAAGTTTTTAATTTCTTATGTCTGTCATAAGTACTTTAGACAGCCATTTTTCTGCTTCTCTTTTTCAGTTTTTCTTTATTTATATATTTCAGTTGTATGATCACTATTTAGAATGGGTTGCTGTTTGGCCCAAATTGATTTAATATAACTTGGAGATAATTATATAACATATCCTATTACTTAATGGGAAATAACAAACATTACCCTATACAATACTATCTTGCTCAAATCTGTGAGATGATTTCATTGAAGTTTCTGGTTTTTCAAGATTGGATACCCAGAGAATGCAATGTAAGGTGGGTGAGGTGGGCAGGCTTGTTTTCTGTGGGTAGCTCTTTATACACTTTCACATTTTCAATGAGGCTGTTTTTGTCAAGTATCATTCTTCCCATTTTCCCAGATTTTGTTATTTATTGATTTTTAACAATTGTCCTAATTAGTATATTTGATTGGTTTAATTACCTGTCTACCTCAGAAAATAAAGGTAAAAAATGTATAGACTTGTTTGTATGGATGTTTTTAGGAGTCTTTCAGTGTAACTTTTGAAATGACAAGTGGTGGACATATTTTAACCATTTTAAAATATACCAAAATACAGAAGGTACACAGAAATATCGATTTCCTAAATGAATGCTTTGAGTTCTGTATTTTTAGGTATTCTCTTGTACTATGGTGTTAAAATAAAAAAAATGAATTGCAATTTTTTTGAATAAAAATACAAAGAAATCTAATATAATAAAAGCCTAATAAGCTAGGTATCCCATCATTTGTTTGACCATTTGACCAGTCACTATGATGCACACTGAACACCAGGGGTCAAACACTCTGAGCAGTGGGTTAGCTTGCTTCTGGGGTTCAGCTTATCCAGACTGGGTGAGAAGGTCTGGACACTCTCTGGGCCCTCCTGCAGTCCCTCCCCAGCCTCTAAAATATTTCTTCTAATTAATTTCTCTTCAATGTGCATGAATTCATGCACCAGGCCTCTAGTTGTATAATAAATGTTTATTTGCTGTCATATGTGGTTATATAAAATATTATATTTATGACTGAATAAATTAGTATATTAATTAATAAGTGTTACATATTCTGTTATAGAATTATTTAGTTTGGGAATCTAAATAGTATTTGACTTACATATTTCTTCTCTGAATAGATTCTTTATTATTCCTCAATTAAATATATCATTAGCCAAACCAGTTTACTGATTCCTTTTCCATTCCAAGTATTTCTACTTGAAATTTCCTCTTCTTCTCTCTCTCTCTCTCTCTCTCTCTCTCTTTCTTTCTTTTTTTCTTTCTTTCATTTTCTTTCTTCACAGACTTTTGCTTACTTATTCTCAGATTTAAGTAGCACTTTCATAGGACTTAACAGAAACAGGATGAATAAAAGAAAAGGATGGTTTCTTTCTGATTTGCTTTATTCCATTTGCCATTTTGCCTATGTATATATAAAATTCTAGAAATCAAGGAGACATTTTTGATGGAAAAATAGGCTTCTTAATTTGAAAACTGGAATGCCAGTAGCTGCATCTTGTACTTAAATTAATACTAGGGGCCCAGTGCACGGATTTGTGCACTGGTGGGGTTCCTCAGCCTGCCCTGTACCCTCTCGCAACCTGGAACCCCTTGAGGGATGTCAGACTACCAGTTTTAGCCAAATCCCCACAGGCCAGGCCAAGGGGACCCCACTGTTGCACGAATCCCTGCACCAGGCTTCTAGTATGCATATAATATCTTTGGTTAATCTCTCCCCACCCTCCCCGCTCCCACCTTCCCTAGAAATTCATCAGTCTATTTCATGTTTCCATGCCTGTGTGTTGAGCATCTGCCCCATGGTATTCAGTGGGGGTCATAGCTACTGGTCGAATGGTTGAAGAGTTGAATAGTTGCTTAGGCTTTTATATATATAGACCAGAGACTATATATATAGTGCATGGAGAGGAGGTTCCCTCAGCCTGACCTGCACCTCTCCAATTGGGGAACCCTTGGGGGATGCCCGACTGCCAGTTTAGGCCCCATCCCACATGGATCGGGCCTAAATTGGCAGACGGACATCCCTCTCACAATCTGTGACTGCTGGTTCCTAACTGCTCATCTGCTTGCCTGCCTGATCACCCCTAACTGCCTCTGTCTGCCATTCTGATCACCCCTAACTGCCGGCCTGGTTGGCCCCAACTGCCCTCTCCTGCTGGCCTGATCTTGCCTCCCTGGCCCTCCCCTGCTGGCCTGATCTTGCTCCCAACTGCCTTCCCTGCAGGCCTGATCTTCTCTTCAACTGTTCTTCTCTGCTGGCCAATTTGGTTCTGATTGGTTGGTTTCTATGCCAGTCAGCATCAAAAGCTCTGCCTCCTAGGCAGCCATTGGTTCCCCACAGCACCCAGATTTGGTTACGATTGGCCAGATTCTATGTCAGTCAGCATCAAAAGCCCCACTTCCTAGGCAGCCATTGGCTCCCCACAGCACAAACATTTGGTTCTGATTGGTTGGTTTCTATGCCAGTCAGCATCAGAAGCTCCACCTCCTTGGCAGCCATTGGTTCTTCACAGCACCCACATTTGGTTCTGATTGGTCAGTTCCCATGCCAATTAATGTCAAAAGCTCCACCTCCTAAATAGCTATTGGTTCTTCACAGCACCCACATTTGGTTCTGATTGGTCTGTTCCTATGCCAGTCAGCATCAAAAGCTCCGCCTCCTAGACAGCCATTGGTTCTTCACAGCACCCATCTTTGTTTCTGATTGGTCGGTTCCTATACCAGTCAGCATGTCTGGGCCTATCTTTGGGCCTGATCCAAGAGGCAGGGCTGAAAAGCAGCACTTTCTCACCTGGAGAGAGGGAGAGAAAGAAAGGCCAGGCTGCTGGTGAAGCCTGGAAAGAAAGAGTGAGAGAAAGAGAGAGGCAGTACTGATCAACAGCTGCCACTGAGGCTGCGGTTCAGACCCCGCCTCTGTCTCTGGGTCTCAGCCCCCTGGGTTGTCAGTGCTGGGATGCCAGTCTATAGTGGGGCAGTCAGTGCTGGGTCCCCATGGCAACCTGGCACTGATTGAAGGACTTGCAGGTTGGTCAGCCTTCTGTGGTGACCAGTTATTACAACCCTGGGCTTTTATATATTAGGATAGTTAGTCATTTCAAGTAATGCATCTAAAATGAGAATGTTTACAGTGTGTTAGCACCAATTAAAAACTCCTGAGAAAATAGCTGTAATGATGATTATCTTTTAAAATTATATGCACTTTAATCTAAAGATTAAATTGACTTTAGGTTTTTCTTCTCTGTGAAGAACATGCTTTGGATTCTAAGTAGCTTTTTTAAGTTATCTTTTGCAAAATGACCATTTTCATAATTTGGTAGCAACCTATAAATGTTCATTTTCAAAGCATTAGTGCAAAAATGTATTGATCCACAGATATTTTTAATTTGTTGTTGTGGTTATTCTAAACCTTATTGTTGTAGCTATTGATTTTAAAACTATAAATATGTATTTAAATAAACTCCCAGTCAGGCTAAAGTTACAGCAGAAATATTGCATCATATGCTACAACCTTGGACATTCTCCCTTGGCAGTAATAGTCTCTGACTCCCTTTGGGTATTTTAGGCACTGATACTCCATAATGGGCCATTAAGGAAGATGTTTAATTTGAGACCTACCCAGGTGCACCCTGCTGAGATGAGATAATTTCCAAACATGTGTATTTTCTTTCCTGCATGGTTGCTACTGATATACTAACTGCAAGGAATGAAATACAGAAAAGCTATATTGCAATACTTCTGTCACAAAAGAGAATATATTTCTATTATAATGTGAAGAACAAAATACTTAAAATATATAGATATACTTTTTCTGTAAGGAGATTCTAAAAGAATTATTTTTAGACTTTGCTATACATTAAAAAAAGTATTTCCACTATTTTATAATAATCTCTTATTAATACTTTTTAAACTGTATTTGAAAAATAAATCTATTGGAATGTTAAGAAATGTGAATACCAGGGTTTAAAGTCAGATTGTTTATATGAAAGAGATGGGTGGGGCTGACCATCTTGGTACCTAGCCATGGTGAAATCCTGGGCTAGTCATCTAGCTCATAATGAGATTTAGCTTCCCCTGCATTCCTCTTGATTTGGGAAGTCTTCATAGAAAGTGTAAGTAGATGAGTATTTTCCCCTTATCTGCCTGAATTGAAATAGAATGAGTTTCACATCATTACCTCAATTCTTGTAGTTTCTCCATTCTAGGCTTTACTTTTAAGTTATTTATTATTCGTCATTGTTTTCAGAAGAATCAGGTTAGGAAATGAGGTGATTCTGAGTTCAGTGTCATAAAACCATATTGTTGCTTGATAAGATTCTGGTCATCTAATTTAACATTTAAGGTTTATTTTCCCAGCTATGGAAATAAGTTTTTCATAATCTCAACTGTAGTGCTATTTGTAATGATAATTATCAATTGTGGAATTTTACAGGAGCAAATATGATTTTGTTGGTTTTAAATCAAACCCTGGAACTTCACTTATAACACAAACTTATAGTAGATACAGTATATTGTCAGGATTGTCAATCATGAAGTACTAAGGTAATTTCAGTTATAAAAATGTTACAAAGAAAAAGATAAAGACAGTGCTAGTCTATCCCAATCACAAAGCCTCTGGAGGTAATAAAAATCAAACAAGTATTAAAGCAAGTTTTGGGGAGCTTGATTGATCATTTGCTGGTTTGATTCTTGCAGTTAAAATAAGTATGATAAAGTCACAAATAATTCTACTTCAAAGATATATTTGCTTCTTAATAACATTCAAAGTAATCTTAATTCCTTTGGGAAAAAACTTTTTTTAACAAAATTAAATAGTCACACTGATTGGAATTAGGTAGATTTTGAAGTCTTTTAAAAATGTCATATGTGAGGAATTTTTTAATTTCTTGGTTGTTTCCAACTTTTTATATAATTTAAGAAGCACTTTCTTGGCTCCTAAGAAAATACAAGTTTACCAGTCCTGGTAACTATCCTAATGAAGTCTCAGGTCTTGCCCCTCAGCCAAAACAGGCATGAATAAAATGGTTATTGGTATATATTCGGGTGTACACAACACATATATGATGCTAGGTAGGCATTATTAAGAAGAGAGGGAAGATGATGAAGTCCTGCTGTTTATGGCATGATTCTCTCAATCTGAAGTTTGTTTGAACATTTTAGAGTATACTTACACCTAGATCTTCATCTCCATTTAACCTACTAATCACACCTAGCTGAAAGCTCCTTACATTTACATACAGTCTGGTCCTCATGCAGATTGTTGTTACAAAAGTGCATACTCTGGATATCTAATCAACAACAGAATATTTCCCACGGTTCTGGGGGCTGAAAGTCCAAGATGTGTACACAGTGTGGCTGGGTTCTGGTGAGAGCCCACTTCCTGGGTTGTAAGCAGACGCCTTCTAGATTTATCCTCTCAAGTGGGAAGGGGCTAGAAAACTCTCTGGGGTCTCTTTTTTTAAGGCCACTAATCCCATTCATGAGGGCTCAGCTCTCATAATCTAACCACCTCTCAAAAGCCTCACCTGTAAATACCATCACATTGAGGGTTAATATTCAAAATATGAATTCTGGGAGGACACAGGTTGAGTTTATAGTAGGTGTGCTGTGGAATAGAAGAGATGAAAAGCAGTACAATCACATCAATGAAAGCCCACACCAGGGCTCTACAGTGCTTAGGTGCAGGTCTGGGCTCCTTTGTAGCTATGTGACTTCACTAAGCTTTTTAAACTTCTTTGTCCCTCCGTTTCTTTATTTGTCAGTTATCCTATATAGTAAAAGGCTAATATGCAAGTAGACTGAATGGCGGAATGACTGGTTGCTATGATAGGCACTGACCACCAGGGAGCAGATGCTCAACACAGGAGTTGCCCTCTGGTGGTCAGTGCACTCCCACAGGGGTAGTGCCACTCAGCCACAAGCCCTGAGCCAGGCTCACAGCTGAAGAGTGCAGGGTGGGTCCCGGACTGTGAAAGGGCACAGGTTGGGCTGAGGGGACTACTCCCCGTCCCAGAGTGCATGAATTTCATGCACCAGGTCTCTAGTAAATAATAATAATAGCCCCCTTATTTGGAGTTGTTGTATGTTTAGCAATAATGTCTAGAATCAGTTTAATGAGTTCATATGTGAGAACTTCTTATAACAGTGCCTAATATAGTAAAAGCTAAATAAATGTTGACTGCTATAAGGATGACTATTATTTGCCTAGTGCTGTATAGATTTGGAATAGATTAATATATTTCTCTTATAAGTGGAATTATTTACTTTGAAGTAGAAATCTGTTATATTTAGAATTTAACTGTAGCTTACTTACCCTTACTAATTTCTACTTCCCTAAGAACATAGAAATCAGTCCTTAAGTATTGTCAGAAATTACATATTGTAAAGTAATTGTTAATTTTTAATACAGTTTTATATAATACCTTTGTGCATTCAGACTTGTTTCCCACAGTTAATGATGATGATAAAAAATCGATGTTTCATGAGTATTTTGATTTTTGAAGACCAAAGTAAGGAATCTATTTTTTAAATCACATCTGTTTTACAAATCATATACAGTATATGAGATCCATGTTTTAGTTTTAATTATCTCATTTTAAGCAATCGAATTGTTTTACAAACTAGGTGCGTTATTGTAATTATTTATACTCAGGTTAACTTCAAACTCTGAGGTTTTATTTCATGTTGAAAATATCAATGGCAGCAAAGATTACCTATTCAAACCTATGGGAAACAAACTCCAACCAGATGCTTTGTGGGATCTCTTGAAAGAGGTTAACTCAAGGACACTTCATAAGAAAATGATCCTGTGTGAAACATCAATCTATTTTATGGTTAAATTATATGACACCCTTAAGCCAAAAATAGCAATGTTCATTAAATCCAAATTTGTTCCTAAACATTAATAGACACTTATTAGAAAGACAATGAGATGAGACTTTTACTCTAAATAATTTTCTTATTAAAATTGCCTTTCTAGATTACTTGTTTTCTAACGTAGCATCAAATTATCTTTGAACTATAAGGGAATATGTGATTTATTTAGCAATAAGAGATATTTTTTGTTAGCTGACAATGTGTAGAGATTTAACATTTCATTGCCTGAAAATTGTTGTAAAAATTTTTTAAAAATTAATTGGATACAGATAGGTTATTGCTCTCATCTCTCAGAAAGCTTTGGAGGAGATAGTAGGGAAGAGTGAAGGAAACATGTAGCCTGAGTGAAAGTTCTAGTATATATATAGTTTTCTTCCTGAACTACTCTCTCTACTTCTAATTTGATTTAAAAATTTCCTGTATCTTTTGTAACCATCCTCTGCTTTTTCCATCTGTTTTTTGTCCTGATTTTTCCTTCCACCTCAACAAAATCTATAACTTACGTTTCTACAACTTGAAAAATGGTTGTCTTGGCTTTCTTCAAATAATCTATGTTTTAAATCACCATCTGAACTTACAGGTGACTGTGAACTCTGGCGAATACTGTTACTAACACTATCAGCCTGAGGTACCTTTCTTTCCTCTCTGCTTACTCCTGTAGGCCACGGGTCGGTTTCATCCTCTAGAAGCTTGGTGTTTATGATGTACCTTCTGCTTCTGTCCCGTTTTTCACCTAGCCGCTCACAAATGTTTCTCAAACATTCTCTTCCGTCCCATTCACTAATAAATGTAATACATACACTATTTATGACTCTACTGTTGAATATAAAACCCTTCATTAGCCCAGCCCATGTGGCTAAGTGGTTGAGGGTTCACCCAGGAACCAAGAGGTCACGGATTTGATTCCTGGTCTGGGCGCATGCCTGGATTGCAGGTTTGATCCCCAGAGTGGGATGGGGGAAGCAGCCAATCAATGATGTTCCTCTCTCATTGATGTTTCTGTCTCTCTGTCCCTCTTCCTTTCTCTCTCTCTCAAAATCAATAAAAACATATTTTAAAAAATACCCTTCGTTAAATGAGAACAAGGGATTGTTCTCACTTATTTAATGCCCAATCTTGCTTTATAGGTGATATGTATATAATATATGTATGTGTATCTAATAACCACCTTGTGGAATAGGTATTAATTTAGATGTGAACATTATGGCTTAGAAAATTTACATAATGTACCTGTGGTCATATGGAATGCAGTTTGAAGAGAGAGAAATTAAACATATTTTTTTCACTCAAAAGTTTATGTCACGCCTCCTATTATTCATGATGCTTCTGATAGATGTGACTTATCTGATGTTTAATACTTAATGACAACAGTTTAGAATTTTTTAAAAAAAAATCTGTGAAGTAATAAAGGACTTTAAAAAACATGGCCATATCCAGTTCTAGGGCAGGGCAAATGCATACTTAGTGTATATGAAATATCTTCCAGGTTGTATTTGAGTTGAGTGTATTATAAAATATGTATCTGTACAGATAAGTAGTCCAATTATATTCTGTTATTTGGTAGTAATACACTGCCAAATGGGTAATGCCATTGTATCTGTGTGTTATAATTCTCTGGAATCAATATTTGATCTCAAATAGCATAATAGCTGTTAAACAGTGTTATGCAAGTTTAGAACCCTGACAAAACTATCACATTATGAAAATGCAAAGCCTGCATTTTTGTGTGCGCGTGTGTGTGTGGTGTCATGTTAGGCTCTAGCTAAATATCCTTAGTTTATCAATTAAATGATTTACTTAATACCTCTGTTTTATATAATACCTCTGTTAACTCAGGCTCTTTATTTCAAGCCAAAGATAATTTACACAAATTAAATTAAGAACAAAATGTTCAAGTGTTTAGGAGAAATTTAGAGGGTTATAATTTTTTTTTGGAATATACTGACTATAAATATTTATCCTAAATCTTAAAAGACATTACTTATATTGATTTTTATGTATCTATGCCTTTTTGCATTTAACTATTATAAAATATTATTTAAATATTTCAAATTGCAAGGTTCAAAACTAACCCACTTGAATTCAGGGTTCTTTGTATAGCCTTCAAAATCCTTTCTATTCTGCCCCAGTGGATCATCTGCTGTTCCTCACTTACTCAGTAGATCTGATAAACCTATTGCAGTTCTGTAATAGGATCTGTTTTTTATTTTTTATTTATTTTTATTTTATTTTATTTTTTTTACCAGTTCTTCATAAAAACGCTTAATCCAAAATTTTCCTACTTAAGTACAGGTTAGCAAACTCATGTTCATTCTTCAAATTCTAGCACAGTTATCATTCTTTCCTTGAAGGTCTTCCAGATCTTCCAAGCTGTGTTATTTCATCTATTTCTTTAAACTCTGTTCTTTATCACATTTGGATTTATATTGTTTGTATTTTCTACATTCTCTCTCCTCTTCCTCCTCCATTTCCTTCTCTTCCAGTATACCATAAGTATCTAGTATATGCTCTAAGACCAGTTTACATTGTTTGTATTAAATAATGATTTCTTGGGACCCTGTACTACAGAAACACATGTGGCTTTTCAATTTGATATTTCTTCAAAATATTATACAGGATGACTGAGAATTTACCCTCTATGGTGAGTATTTAAAGGTATCTTCCATTATTTAAAAAAGGATTCATTGCTAAAACATTCAGCTACTTACTGCTAGTAGACCCAATCTAATCTAATAAAAGAGTAATATTAAAATTGACCGTTTCTACAAGACGCCTAAGCGACACCCACCAGCCAATCAGAGCAGCTGTATGCAAATTAACCCAGCCAAGATGGAGGCTGGCAGTCACGGAGCTGGAGTAAACAGCAAGCTTCTGTTGCACCAGAAGTAAACTGTCTGCCGGCCGGCTGGGCGTCTCTGTGCTCAAGGCAACAACATAGTTGCAACATTGTTTCAATTATAGAAGCCTTGGAGCTGAAACTAACAGCAGGTTTCCGTTGCACCAGCGATGGAGGAAACTGCCTGCCTAGAGTCTACTTAAGGCAACATTCTTTCAATTATAGAAACCACAGAGCTGAAGCCAACAGGAGGCTTCCTTACCTGCCTAGGCCTCACTTAAAGGAATAGTGTATCAATTATAGAAGATAAATAAGCCCCAGAAACCTGCTTCTAGCCAGACTTGCTGAGATGTTGAATCAGTGAGAGCTGTGGGCAGCCTGAAAGCCTGAAAACAGCCCTGCGGCCTGCACCCAGGCTGGCCAGGCACTCCAGTAGGGACCCAAAACCTGAAGGGGCTGTGGGCAGCCTGAAAAGGGCCCTTAACCTGTCACCCAGGCTGACCAGGCATGCCAGCAGGTGGACATCCCCAGAGGGGTCCCAGACTGCAAGAGGGCACAGGCTGGGCTGAAGGACCTCCGGAGTGCACAAATTTTTGTGCACCGTCCCCCTAGTAGGTAATATAATGAGTTTTAAATCCATAATTATTGAAAGGAAAGGACCTTGAATGTTATTATAATAAGGAACTTTAATAAGCTTATTTAACACATTTTTTTGCGGGAAATGAGTAAAAATCGGATCTACCAGGGAGACTGTCAATGGACATTAGGAAACATACCTTGGAACCGGCAAAAATAAAAATGTTTTACGTCGTTGTCGTGCGTGTGCCACTCATAAACTACGCAGTGAAATGCGGTACTTGTGCAAGTTTTGTAATGTACCCCTGCACAAAGGAAAGTGTTTTGAACACTACCACACAGTGGCGGGAAAATGCCCGCTTACAAAGTGTTTTAATAGGCTTTATTTTTTAGAGTCAAAATGTTAAGAAAAAATGTGTTAATTTCATAGTATACTTGCCTAGTATATTCAAATGTAATCACATGTAAAATAATTAATACAAATTATTTAAAAAACAATAAGAAAACATAAAACAGGCATTTTTCTGGGTTTCAGACATTTCGAGTTATAGCTAA
Source organism: Murina feae (assembly GCA_004026665.1). NCBI lineage: Eukaryota > Metazoa > Chordata > Mammalia > Chiroptera > Vespertilionidae > Murina > Murina feae. Next base: position 45,896 of record PVJC01008588.1, read on the forward strand.
CATTTTAAAAAATAGCCCTGACTGGTTTGGCTTAGTGGATAGAGCGTCGGCCTGTGGACTGAAGGGTCCCAGGTTCGATTCCGGTCAAGGGCATGTACCTTGGTTGCAGGCACATCCCCAGTAGGGGGTGTGCAGAAGGCAGCTGATCGATGTTTCTCTCTCATCAATGTTTCTAACTTTCTATCCCTCTCCCTTCCTCTCTGTAAAAAGTCAATAAAATATATTTTAAAAAAATTATATATTTTACTCCATCTAGACTTGTCTACAGCTCATTTTCTTTTTCTACCTGGTGATCATCACTCCAAATATTTTTAAATATTCTAGCATGGAGATGAGAGAAAATTTGTATCATAGTAATCTAATTTTTCTTCTTTTTCCCAAGAGATAATATATCATAGATCTCCCATTCAGATTGGAAGGAACATTCAATATATAACTGCTTCGGAAAGACATTTTTGTGAAAAAATGTGTCAGCCTTCATATCTTAGGGCATAGACAATGAAGCATTGCAGTATATGTGCTTATTACTGTGCGCATGGAAATCATGGAAATTTAGCAATTTTAACTTTCAATAATGAACATTACAATCCCCTGATTTAAGCATCCATGTATAATTACTATACATAAAATATATTTTCCATTCTTATTAAATATTTCTCAGAAATACTTGGCTCTTTTTGGTTACTCTAGATTGTTGTTGTTTATAAATGTAGTAGCTGTGTTCACATAAATCATAATTACCTAGATTCTCTGTTATGATAACAGATACTTGCTTTACATGTTAAGGTAGTGAGGAATGATAAAGTGTAATCCTATCTAATAAAAAGGAAATATGCTAATTGACTGCCCTACCCTCAAAAATGGTGGTGCTCACAGCCAATACAAAGGGAATATGCTAAGTGACTGTCTCACCCTCAAAGATGTTGGCACCCATAGCCACAAAGGTGGCCAGCAGGAGAAGTCAGTTAGGGGTAAAACAGGCCAGCAGGGGAGGGTAGTTGGGGGGGGGACCAGGCCAGCAGGGAGGGCAGTTAGGGGTGACCAGGTTGGCAGGGGAGGGCAGTTGGGGGTAAGACTGGCAGGGGTGCAGTTAGGCATTGATCAGGCTGGCAGGGTAGTATTTAGGGGTTGATCAGGCAGGCAGGCAAGCAGTTGGGAGCCAGTAGTCTTGGATTTTGAGAGGGATGTCTGAGATTCAAGAGGGTTCATGCTGGGCCCAGGGACACCCCCCACACACACCTGCTGGTGCATGAATTTCATGTACCGGGCCTCTAGTAACTACATAAATCTATTTGAAACTTATATCATACTTCATGAGTTCCTATGTGTCAATTGTATATCACTATACAAGTAATGTATGGGAAAGATTGTGATAAATACTTGATTTGTTAATGAATGTCATTTACAATTATTCTAATTTCAAAATACACAAAAATCACTGGTAGAATACAGATAATACCCATGAAATATTTATAATCACTTCTAATGTAAGTCTTTAGTACGTTTATTGTTTGTTTAATTGTTTGTTTTTTTGGAAAAATTTTTTTAATTAGTCAATTTGACTCAAATCACACAGCTTCATAATTATCTTCTATAATAAAAGTGAAACATGCAAATGTGACCATTACCACCAGCCAATCAGAGCGGCTGTATGCAAATTAACCCAGCCAAGATGGAGGCCAACAGCCAATCAGAGCGGCTGTATGCATATTAACCCAGCCAAGATGGAGGCCAACAGCCACGGAACTTGAGCAAACCAAAGGGTTCTGTTGCAACTGCCTGCCTATGCTGGCAGTTGGAAGTGGCACCAGGGCACCAGGGCACCAGGAAGTGGGAAAGCAAGGTGGCGGGCCGGGGAGTGGAAAAGAGGCAGCGGGGGGTCCAGTGGCCTGCTTGGTGGGCTTCCCAGGCCCTTTGCGGGGCACCGGGGAGTGGGAAAGCAAGGCTGCAGGGTTCGGGGTCCTGCTTGGCAGCTCCCCAGACCCCTTGGTGGCACCAGGAAGTGGGAAAGGAAGGCAGCAGGGGACGGGTGAGTGGGAAAGAGTTGGCAGCCTGCTTGGTGGCTTCCCAGGTCCCTTCCGGGGATCAGGGAGCAGGAAAAGGCTGGCCTGACCACAAGGCGGGGTTTTCCCTGCTTTCTGGTGGCTGGAGGAAGATGGGCAGTAGGCAAGCTTGGGAGGCAGGCAGCACCCAGCCCTGGC
>PVJC01008589.1:0-48546 GCA_004026665.1 Murina feae
ATTGCCCAGACACCAAGAATGAAATCCACTCAGCTCAGCTCAATGCTCAGTGTTTGTTTATGGAATGAAATGTCTTAGAATTTGATCTGAAGGAAGATATTTTAATGCTTTGCACATACAATGTCTTGGAAGGCTGTGTTGAGAAGCTGGAGCTGGTATATTAAGAATAGTATAGCCCAACCACAGTGGCTCAGGGGTTAAGCATCGACCTGTGAACCAGGAGGTCACAGATTCCCAGTCAGGGCACATGCTTGGGTTATGGGCTCGATCCCTAGTGTGGGTCATGCAGGAGGCAGCCGATCAATGATTCTCTCTTATCATTGATGTTTCTCTCTCCCTCTCTCTCTCTCTCCCTCCCCCTCTCCCCTTCCTCTGAAATCAATAAAAATATATTAAAAATAAAAAGATGTACCACAGTTTTCTAATCCATCTGCTGATGGGCACTTAGGCTGTTTCCAAATCTTAGCTATGGTAAATTATACTGCTAAGAACATAGGGGTGCATATATCCTTTCTGATTGGTGTTTCTGGATTCTTGGGATATATTCCCAGAAGTGGGATCACTGGGTCAAATGGGAGTTCCATTTTTAACTTTTTGAGGAAACTCCATACTGTCTTTCATAGTAGCTGCACCAGTCTGCATTCCCACCAGCAGTGCAGGAGTGTTCCTTTTCTCCGCATCCTCTCCAGCACTTGTTGTTCGTTTATCTGTTGATGATAGCCATTCTGACAGGTGTGAGATGGTACCTCATTGTTCTGCTTTGCATCTCTCGGATGATTAGTGACTTTGAGCATGTTTTCATATGTCTCTTGGCTTTCTGAATGTCCTCTTTTGAAAAAAAGTCTATTTAGGACATTTGCCCATTTTTCGATTGGATTGATTATCTTCCTTTTGTTAAGTTGTATGAGTTCCCTATAAATGTTGGAGATTAAACCCTTATCGGTGATAACATTGGCAAATATGTTCTCCCATGCAGTGGGCTTTCTTGTTTTGTTGATGGTTTCTTTTGCTGTGAAGAAGCTTTTTATTTTGATATAGTCCCATTTGTTTATCTACACAATGGATTACTATGCTGCTGTAAAAAAGAAGGAATTCTTACTATTTGCAGCAGCATGGATGGAACTGGAGAGCATTATGCTAAGTGAAATAAGCCAGTCAATGAAAGAAAAATACCACATGACCTCACTTATTTATGGATAATAAAGACCATTATAAACTGATGAACATAAACAGATACAGAGGCAGAACAGCATTGAACAGACTGTCAAACTACAGCTGGAAGGCTTGGGAGGGTTGGGGGGGGGAGTTAAGAGATCAACTGAAGGACTTATATGCATGCATATAAGCACAAGACAAGGGGGAGGGTAGGGGAGGAGGGGGGAAGGTCAAGGGAAAAAAATGGAGACTTATTTAACACTCTTTGTAATACTTTAAACAATAAAACAAAATTAAAAAAAAAGAATAGCATATAAATGTCTAGTCACTATGCTGTATACCTGAAACTAGTATAATATTGTATGTGAACCGTAATTTAAAAATAAAAATTTAAAAATCTAGGGGGAGAGGGGGAAGAACACACAGATTGTGAGCTGTTTAATGAGGAAGCACAAGCCACCCGCACAGAGGCAGCAGGTAGCTCCCCCAGCATCCAAGCGCCCACTTTGGGGAAGTGAAACCCACCCACGGGCAGTTTTGATTGAAGGCGCAGTTTCAATACATCCACACAAAGGAAGTCGTCACAAGATTTATTACTTACAGATCCCAGTTACGGGGATGCAGCGGAGCTGGGGGAACGGCAGTCCCAGGGTTATGGGCAGCAGGAGCCAGAGAACAGCAGAGGAAACACCTCTAACCTAGAAGGTGGCCGGGGTGGAGGCCACTAATTCTTTGCAGGCGCAGCTCTAAGCGGTTATGAGAGGTGCCCTGGAAGAGTAGAGCGGGACTGACGGTGGGCGTCCTGAGCTTACGTTCCTCCCTACGTGTCCGGCCTCTGAGTGTGAGCAGGGCTGCCATGCTGTAAAAGGCCTTGGCAACAATTCAGAAAAACAAAGCTGTTTTCCCTCAAAGGTTGTTTTTTTCCATCGCAGAGGCAAAACCTGAATCTACATCACTTTCAATGTGGGCTCTTACCCAGAATATTTACCTTTACCAACGGGTGTTGCAAATTAATTTTTAAAACATCTTCTGATTCAGTTCTATGTTCTATGTGTTCAGCAGCTCTAATTCAAATACTGCGAGGGAGAGAGAGAAAAAACACACCTGTTTAGGCTGTACATACTCCAGAGACTACACAAGATGGTCAGCAATCCTAGAAGCAGGTAAGATAAATGTGCGCCCAGCCCTAGGCCACCAGCTGGCACGCATCCCCCTGGCCCAGCGAGCTTGCTGCTGCCTGAGAAGGAAGCAGGATGTCCCTTTCCATTGTCGCTGCGGGGCCCAGTGCGGTCTGTCAGCGGCCACAGCGTGCCAAGGGGCCTGGCCCTCCCTTCCCCACATGTACTGTAGAGTTTTCTAATTTAGCACATTTTCAATTACACCAAAAAAAAAATTTATAAATTATAAAAATATTGGCACTCACTTGAAAAGAACCACAGTGACTTAGAGGTACAAATCGTTAGTGGTACTTGTAAGTATTCATCAAAATTTATTCATAGAAACATGTATTTAAACGCAACACTGGGTAAAAACAAAGAGAAATGATGGGGGTATCAGTGACACTGGAGAACCTCACTTGCACGTTACATCTCTTCACGCAGAACTAGCACCATTAGTTCAGAAACCACAGATTTAATCATGGCTTCTAATATATAAAACACCTTATAAAGATTATTTAACTATCTAGTACCAAAGTTCTTCCAAAAACGTACTTAAAAATCAGTTAGAATTTACCTTTCAAAGCTCACAAAAAGGGTTTAAAAGTTGATCCAATTCTACAGCTTGTCCGAGGGAATACCCATAAGCCGTTTTATTGGACAAAAAGTGCCTGTATCCAGCTTCTGGCTCCCTTCTCAACACCGACCAAGGACAGCAAATGGAACATTACAAGGGAATCAGAGCACATCTAAAACTGGCCTCAGAAAATATTTCCCTAGACTATAAAAATACCAAATGGAATACAAAAATTTCAGCATATACAGCAAATAGATGACAGCAGACAAATGTTTAAAACATCCTTAAAACCATCATACCACAATCGCTGTGAACATCAAGTATTATTCTGACAACTTTTTCTGTGATTCCTTCTGATTCAATGGTGTAGTTCCCTTTGTTTTGTTATAACCGGTGCAGACCAGATTCTGTGTGGCCGGCAGAAGTGACCGGGGGCTCCGCGGAATAGTTCTTGGTATCCATCCGGTTCTCAAAGTGCTGAGAGTGCAATTGTAGTGGAGCCTGTGTTTTAGATCAGGGGCCAGCAAGCGACAGCCCCAGGGCCACACCTGACCCACGGCCTGTTTTGTGTGGCCTGTGCATGCTTTATGTCCTGTCTGTGGTCGGTTTCACGTGACAAGAGCAGAACGAAAAGAGCTGTGATGAGAGCCTGTGTGTGGCTTTTTGGTCTGCACAGTCTGAACTACTCTCTGGCCTTGTGCAAAGTCTGTCAGGCCCTATTTGACGTAAGCTACTTGGGGAAATTTTTCACTGAACAAGGACAAGGTAGGATGGTCCCAGAGTAAGCACATTTGGGCTGAGGTTTGCCAGCCGTTGCACAGTGCCACTGGCAGGTCAGAAGAACACACATGTGGGTTGGCAACTCCGAGTATTAAAACAGTCTGGCATAGTGAGCAAAGTCTGGCTCTGATAAAGTACCTTCCTCCTTCTGTGAATTGGCCATTGTGTATCAAGTTAACTCCCGAACCCAAATTCAACAATGTACTCATTGTTCAACCGAAAGCCATCTGTGTGGCTCCCAAGCACAGCTTCTGGCCACGAAAATCAATAACCTTGTACCCTTGGCGAAGGCAAGAACTAGAAGTGCACCTTTCCCACCCCTCCGTGTCGACACGGGCTCGGCACCTCTTAGAGTCCTTTCCGGTGACAGGCGTCATAATAATTAGTGCTACCAGTCCCCAGGGCCACCAGCATGTCCCTCCTGACGAAGCGGACGAAGTTGTCGAGGGGGCACATGGGCTTCGGCCAACGCCTGCGGTGGTCCTGGCAGAAGGAGGTGTGGAAGGTGACGTCGACGCCGTTGTAGAGAACCCGCACGGCGTGCTCCCGGGGCGTCTCCCTGTCCTGCCAGAGCTCGAAGATCAGCCTGGCCGCGAACCTCGGGAACCTGGCTTCTGCCAGGCCCAGGGCGCTGAGGACCGGGGACAGGGTGACGTCGTGAGCAGAATAGAGGGCGAAGACCTCCTCGCCCCTGCCCTCGGCGGCCCGCAGCATGCGGCTGACGGTCTGGTTCAGGAGGGGGTGGGCGCCCAGGAGCGCGTACCCCAGATAGAGTTTCTTCTCCCGCCTCTCCCTCTCGTCCTCGATCTGGTGGGTCTTGATCGCCTTGAAGTGCTCCATGTCGATGCAGCCGTTGCCCGTGCAGGGGAAGCTGAGGTTGTGGCAGAAGTGGCAGAGCAGGGAGTCGATGGGGTTGGCGGCCCGCAGCAGCTTGGTGGGGATGTCCACGACCCTGGCCATCTCCCCGTAGGCCCGCTCCAGCTGCCCGTTCTTCAGGCGCAGGAGGTACTGGCGACGCTGCTCCTTTTCCAGGTAGTGGTTCCTCATGGGGCAGTAGCAGTGTCCTGAGCAGAACAGAGCGCTGGGCTGGTGCCTGAAATAAACCTTCGTCCAGTCGAAATCGGGGAGAAAGCCATACAGCAGGGCCAGCCCGCTCTGCAGCGTCCGGCTCTTCCCCGTGGTCTCTAGGTAGAGCTGGTCGGGGGACCAGTCGCTGGGCAGGAGCTGGTGTTTCTTTAGGTAGATGTCCCTCAGCAGCTGGCCATTCTGCAAATGCTGCACAACTCCTGGAACAGAGCGACACAAGCCAAGGGAATGGCCAGGGAAACTGAGTCAGTGCCCAGCTCGACCCCTGAGAGCAGCGTGAGATCATGTGATCGAGCCTGCTGCCCACTGTGTGGAGGCTGTGAGAGTGGGTTCACGCCAGCCTGACAACGGGGAGGGGGGGAGTGGGGGGGAGAAAGGGAGGGGAGGGGACGAGCCGAGTGAGCCTGGGGAACCACAGCCTTTCTGGGGAGCACAATGACCATCTGCCTTAACCCTCCCCCTAGGCCAGCCCTTTCCCTGTGGGAGACCCTGTGACTGGCAGGCCTCAGACGAAAGGAACCACCCGCTGGATGGGTGTCCAGGCTGTAAGTGTCACAGGTCTGAGAGCTTTGTCCCTGGCCTCAGGGCTATGGCATTCCTCAGCCCGCGGGGAGAACTCGGGGAACTCAATCAGGAGAGAAAAGGCCGCTTGCTGGCTGCTGAGTCCTCTCAGTGCTGGGAAGTCCCCTCTGCTAACTAGGTACCTTCCACCTGGCCTGGCCGGGGATTTCCGAGCTCATCCACAAGGACACTTTCTAAATGAATATGGGATGATCTCCCCGATACCCAGAGAATGTGCGGAAAAAAGCAAAGTGCAGAACAGTATGTTTTTTTGCCCCTTTTAAATGGGGTGCCCTGGTTGTGTGGCTCAGTTGGTTGGAGCATCATCCCATACACCAAAAGGTTGTGGGTTCAATCCCCAGTCGGGGCCCATTTGGAAGGCAACCAGTTGATGTTTTTCTCTCATATTGATGTCTCTCTCTCTCACTGTCTCTCTTCCTCCCTCTCTGAAATCAGCAAATTAAAACGGGGGAAAATAAGAATGTGTATTTGCAGTTGTCTGTGCTCTGCAAAAGAAACTTGGGAAGGATGCACAAGAAACTGATCTCAGCGGTTACCTGGAAATGGTGGGGGCACAGAAATGGTGTGGATGGGACATGGGCAGGAGCAAGAATTTCAAGTTTATCTTCAAGATGTTTCAGCATTGAACCACAGTACAATAATCAATGGTCTTTTTTTTTTTAAGCCTTCTCTTCAAGCAAGATAAAAGCAAACTCGCCTGCCAGCCAATGGGATGCAATTCCAGTGACAAATAGGCATTCTCTGAGAGTGGGAACCATATGCGGGCCCTATGACCAGACATTTCACTTATTCAGATGCCCAAACATTTTGAATAACTCCACCACAAAGATGAGACCACTTAAGGCTGAAGTGCATGAGGCAGAGGGCACTGTTGGCCCAGGAAGGGGAATAGCTCAGAACCCCCCCCCCCCAACAAAGGATGTCCTGCTCTGAATGAAGAATATGGATTAAGAGCAAATTCCCTCAGAGATCAGGGCTGGCACAAGCCTTAGCATTTCCCAAATGATTTGCAAAATGAGGCAAACCTTGAGTGACGAACATCAAGAATCTGTATCGGGGCCTAGTTCACCTCTGGGCCTACCTCACAGTCTTGGTCACATATATTAAAGGTGGAGTGCTTACTGCGGGCCAGACCTTTCTCCCTTAATCCTCACAAAAGCCCGTAAAGGATTATCATTCTCCCCATTTTCTAGATGAGGAAATGGAGGCCCTTCACAGTTGAGAAGCAGCAGAACTGAGCCCCCATCTGGCCCCAACCTTGTGCTCTTAGTGCCTTGTCACAGTCCCTACATTTTCATTCAGAAATACTAAGTTCTAGCCATTTAGGATTTCTGATACTCTCCAAACACAGCCTGCTATGCCTGCCCTTCACCCTCCTCTGCCCAGAGCAACCCTCCTCCTGTGCCTGCCTCCACTCCTGCCTTCCCTGTGGCCTTCCTTCTTCCTCCCCCAGGTCACACAAACAACTCGCCCCTTCCCACAGGCTGCTGGGCCTCTGGGCCGTGGGCAGCATGCACTTGCCACATGCTATGGAGTGGCACTCACCACCAGCCGGGTCTGGAAGACATGAGCCCCATTTTACAGGGCTGTCCATCCTACAAAGCCTGTGTTTATCCCATACAACCCTGTGGCCTGCAGCAGTAGCTGGTCTCCCTGTGCCTCATCCCACTGCAGCTGAGGGATCTGCTAGGACAGGCAGGGAAGCCTCTTACCTACCCAGGCCCCTCCCCTCCCCCACACCCCATAGCTGCCTAAGCACCTTGAACAGAGCAGGCACCAGTGATCAGTCTGTTCTTACGTAGTCTCTGTGGGTGCCAAAGTGTGCCAGTGACAAATGACTGCTCTTAACAGCGAGGCTTTCTTAAAATAAAATTTAAAACGGAAGATGGAATTGGCTATTAAGAGAGAATAAGGGAGCAGGAGGAAATGATACTGCAAAAATAATTTCTAAGAGCAATACTAATTTAGAATATGATAATGATGATAAGAAATCAATGAGAAGAAAGGTCAGAATGAATGATTGTCTTTAAGTGTGTGAACCCCTCAGCCCCGCCCCCCCCCCCTTCTCAGGGGATGGCCCATGGACCCAAAGGCTGGGTCCCCCTCTCAATGCACAGTCACCCTGACCTCTTAGCCAGGTGATGGCCCTGACCCTCAAGGACCCCTTTGGACTCTGTCTTAAGAATGTGGACTTGCCAGCCCATCTGTGGGTGTGGCTAGGACTGTCACTCTGTTGACAGACACCCAGCAAAACCATGGAGGCAGCGACAGGCAGACTTTTATTCCTGGCTCCAGTCTCTGGAGGCCTGCTCATACTATTGCCCTCACAGTTGGCAAGTCACTGGGAATCCTTATAACATGTCCCTTTTGTGCTTGAGTTGGTTTCTGTTACTTGCAACCAGAGTCTAAGCAGAGGTTCTCAGCAAGCCTGGGTCTGCCCTCAGGGAGGGTTTGGAGCCTGAGCTGTCACAATAATATGGGAAATAATGTTCCTGACACCCAGTGGGTGGTGGCCAGGGGGCTGGACAGTCTTCACAAAGAACTGTTCTCGGTCCCATAAGACATTCCCACACGTGAGAGATCTGTTTATATAGCCTAGAGTAAGGTGACCAGATTTTAACATTGGTAAAGTGAGACACCATTGCCGGGGGGGGGGGGGTTCTTTTTTTTAAATTATTATTGCTTAAAATATTACAAAGAGTAGTACATATGTCTCTTTCCAAAAATCAGGACTTTTTTAAAACGCCGCAGGACACAGGACAAATTGTTAAAAATCGGGACTGTCCCTCCAAAAGCAGGACGTCTGGTCACCTTGGCCTAGAACCCACTTTGAAAATATTTTTATTGATTTCAGAGAGGAAGGGAGAGGGAGAGAGAGATAGAAACATCAATGATGAGAATCATTGATCATCTGCCTCCTGCCGGCCCCCTACTGGACGTGTGCCCTTGATGGGAATCGAACCCGGGACCCTTCACTGAGCCAAACCAGCTAGGGCAAACTCACTTTTTAAAAAAATCTTAAACACCAAGTCATTTTTTCGTAATATTAACATCCAATGAGTTTCTGAGAAACAAGATATTAATTGAGGGACATGTGTATTTTGTATTGATCAGAACTTGTAAAAAAAAAAACATGTTCTAATACTTGGTATTAAAGTCACCAATACACCTCTCAGTCAGTGTGTATTGGTAGCTGTCAGTCAGCAATCTATGTTTATGTGTAAGCAACTGATTCTGTCATTCCAGTTTCCAGTGTAGGTGTGCCCAGGCATTTACATTGAGGCACAAAGAATTCTATAATAAATTAGTTTCCCTTTCCCCTTCTTTATATTATAGTTAGGGCATCTGAAATATTTTAAGACTATGTATGTAGAAAGATTATATTGTATCCAAATTTCACCTGAGGATAGTTAAGGGAGCGCCTTCACTTGCTAATAAAAGCGGCGCTGGCCCTGACTGGTTTGGCTCAGTGGACAGAGCATCGGCCTGCAGACTGAAGGGTCCTGGGTTCGATTCCGGTCAAGGGCATGTACCTTGGTTGTGGGCAGTAAGAGGTGTGCGGGAGGCAGCTGATCGATGTTTCTCTCTCATCGATGTTTCTAACTCTCTATCCCTCTCCCTTCCTCTTTGTAAGAAATCAATAAAATATATATATATTTTTAAAAAGCGGCGCTGGATCTGGAAGTATGACTCCTGTGTTAATCCAATGCAGACTTTGTATGCATGGAACTAATTACCAAAAGCTTTTGAAAAAACTCCTTCTCCAAGTCTGGCCCTCCAGAGCTTTAGCTTGCCCCACTCTGCCAGTCACTACCGGTCTCCCAGCAACAGGACAGAGACCTTCGTCCCACCAAAGCTGAGGTCCTACGATGCTGGGGGACAAGAAGACAGAGCATGGCCCATAGGTCCTCCCGTTTCTTCCAAGGAAGCTGGCACCAAGCACAGGTCCTCTGAGGTCCCAGAGACTGAAGCAGGAAGCTGGCAGCTCCTGGGGACCCAGCAGCTCTTTCTCTTCCCAGCAAAGGTGATGCCACAATTAACTCACCACGACCCTGACAGTGAACGGGCTGCACAACAGTACAAACAGGGCTGCAAGAGAAAGGTGGACTGAGCAAAGCAACGCCTCGCTCAGCGGGGATCTGCCCTGTTTCTCCCTGACACCTGGCACACTAAAACTTACCAGGTGTTCTGCTTCAAGTGTCTAAGAACATGGGATTAACTGTATACATTATGGCCCAGCCATAGTGGGATAAGATGTAGCAATCAGAAATGGTGAATGCTGATGAAAAGGGAAAGATGATCACAATATACTAAGTGGAAAAGTGGGTCACAAAATAGTGTGTTTAGTAAGATACCACTGTGAGTGTGTGTGTGTGTGTGCATGCACGCGCGCGTGGGCATGCACACACATGCACAGACACAGAAAGAAGGATAAAGCTAATTACTCTGGTGGGATTGTGGGTGCTATTTTCCTTCCTTTTGCTTAACTGTCATTCCTAATTCCTCTTCCATGAACATATGCTACCTTTGTGGTAACAATACAGTTTGTTGCTTTTGTTTTAGAAATCAGATGTTAACTAGGAACGAGGGTGAGCGCCAGTCCTTATCGACCCTGTGAGCCCGCAGCGCCTGGCCCCGGAGTCTTCGCTGCTCGCCCCCAGTGTGTGTGCATGGCGTCACACGTACCTGTCTGTGTGAGCTCGCCCATCTCGCAGAGCGGGTGGTTGGGGAAAAGAGGCAGGGAGTGTAGGGGGCTTTCGAAAGAGGCTCCAGATCCCTTTGACATGTGACTAACGAAAGCTTCCAGCTTCGGGTGATATGGTTTCCTAAGGAGACAACACAGATCTGGAGGTCAGTACGCTCCAAAGCAGCCTGCAATGGTCTCAGCTTCAGCAAACGAAACCCCAAGGGTGTGCCCTTCCTCTCCCACAACAGGCATCGCTCAATCACATTTAAATTCCCTTTTTTTTTTATCACTCAACCACCAATGGCTACACATTACCCCACTCTGCAAGGCCAGCGGGGCGCCTCTCCTGTGCGGAAGTGCCCATCACTCTGGGAGTCAGCTCTGCCCTTCACTGTTGGTTCCCAACCTGCACCCTCCAGGCTCCTTCTCCAGACGACACACCTAGGCTGGGAGTCCTCCATCTGTCCCTCCCCTGCCCCTACACAGGCCGGCTGCCCCCGCCCCCCATTCCTGCACATGTGTCCTCCAGGGGCTGCCCACCTCTCTCCTGCATCCCTGCAGCCACCAGCTGGGTTCTGGCTCAGGCAGCTTCTGTCTGGATGGCATGGGTTCCTCTTTGGACTACCTGCAGCCTAATCCTGCCCCTCTTATCTGCCTTCACCACTGCCAGCGAGACCCCCTTAAAAGGCAACCTCGACTCATCACTGCTCTTCCACATGTGGCCTTCTGGAAGGGGCCACGCGTGCCTGTTGGTCTGTTCTGGCCCCACCTCGTGTTGAGGCTCATGGCTCCCCAGCCCTTTCCACTCTAATGCTGAGCTCTGGACACACACAGCCACCAACTGACTTCTGTTCCCCCAACACACTTGTTCTTTCATGTTTCCAAGACTTTCCACATGCTGCCTCTTCCTCCTAAAAAACCCCACCCTGTCCGGCCGGTGTAGTTCAGTGGTTGAGCGTCAACTCATCAAACAAGAGGTCACTGGTTCTATTCCAGGTCAGGGAACATGCCCAGGTTGTGCGCTCAATCCCCACTAGGGGGCGTTCAGGAGGCAGCCAATTGATAATTCTCATCAATGTTTCTATTTCTCTATTCCTCTCCTTTCCTCTCTCTCTAAAATCAATAAAACATATAATAAAAGGCTAATATGCAAATTGACCAAATGGTGGAATGACCGGTCAATATGACATGCACTGACCACCAGGGGGCAGACATTCAATGCAGGAGCTTCCCCCTGGTCAGTGTGCTCCCACTGGAGGAGCACTGCTCAGTCAGAAGCCCTGAACTAGGCTTGTAGCTGGTGAGTGCAGTGGCAGGAGCCTCTCCTGCCTCTGAGACAGTGCTAAGGATGTCCGAGCATGCCTAAGCCGTCAGTTGGACACCCCCTGAGGGCTCCTGGACTGTGAAAGGGCACCAGCCAGGCTGAGAGACCCCCCACAAGTGCATGAATTTCATGCACCGGGCCTCTAGTATTTTTTTAAAAAAAACAACCCACTCCAACCTTTACCTGGGTAACTCCTTTTTTAAAATTTATTTTTTATTGATTTTTTACAGAGAGGAAGGGAGAGGGATAGAGAGTTATAAACATTGATGAGAGAGAAACATCGATCAACTGCCTCCTGCACACCTCCTGGGGATGTGCCCATAACCAAGGTACATGCCCTTGACCTGGAACCCTTCAGTCCACAAGCCAATGTTCTATCCACTGAGCCAAACCAGTTAGGGCAATCCAGGTAATTCTTAATCCTTAACTTACCTGACCTCTGGAAAGGCTCTTTTGAAGAAAATTAACTGATTAAGAAAACCAAGACCCCTGTAGTTCTCTACAATTCACTATGTATTTTGCACATACAATATGTATTTTATGTGGGATGGTCACAAATAGCAAAACAACAACACCAGTATGTTTATGAGACCTGACATTTTTTTATATTTCTGCCATGGAGTACATGTGATAAATCAAGATTTAATTTATCTTTCTAGTCACTAAGACACAATTCCCCTGAATAATAAAATGACCTCTGAATATAGACACAATTCCTCTGAATAATGAGATGACTTATGAATATTTACACCTTTTCTTCAAACAGTAAAATGGCCTATGAATGTGTATACATTTTCCACTTGAACAGAAGTGGATAGACTAGTCCCAGCTAAACCAAATCAGCATGAAAAGAAGCAAACAGAAATTGTTCTAATGGCCCACCCCTGCTGTTGAAAGCCCAATTGACATGGACAATGCTTTAAAAAGGGCTGCCAGAAGAGGTTTAATATCTTTCAAAAACATAAAGCTAAAATAAAAATCCATCTTTTATAAAATAGGCTTTGGAACTAGAGAATGCTAATCCTGTCGTACAGGATGGCCTGGTAATTTACCCAGGCCAGGACTGTGCCGGGCAGATCTGCATGCAGACAGAGCGTGTGCTTTTCATCCTGAGGTGTAAATATTTGCGACCTCAGAAATAAAATGTCCAGCTGATAATGAGGCTGCCGGGAATGCACATAAGCAAAGGCCATGCTTCCCCAGGAGTCAAAGGCTCTGCTGTGGGCCACTCCTTCAGGTTGGCGATATCTGCAGATCTGGGAACCGTGGCTGCCAGTTTTAGAAACAGGATTTCACGACTGGAAGTGTTTGCTGAGATGTCCCAGGTTTTCAGGGAATCTGACTGCTTAATGAGGTGTTGGTTTCTAACTGCATTCATGAAAACTTGCTTTTGGTAGGGCGAGATGAGGATTCGTGGGAGAAAAACTGCACTTATGAAAGAGAAGACTGATGTGCTATTCCAAGGCCCCCTGAGGGCAATCCCCTTCTTTAAATCCTTAGAAGCCCAGTCTCCCCTTCACTCCTCCTGTTCAGCCACGTACTTGCTGTTACTCATACATGCCCAGGTCTTCCAGCCTCAGGCCCTTTGCACACACTGTTCTGCCATCTGGAACACTCTTCCCCCCAGATCCTCACAGGGCCAGCTTCTTCACTTCACTTAGGTGCCTGCTCACATGCCACTTCCTGGTACATGAGCCAGATACATGTGACAGCACCTGGCATACAACATGCATTTAAGAATAAAATTCATTGAATAAAAATACTGATTTATTCTTTTCTTCTTTGGATGTAGAAAAGAGTATCAAATTCATATTCATGAATGCAAAAGAAACTATTTACTAAACATAGCAGGTCAATGGCTAATAACCTTATTACTGGCGAAACATAGTCCGTGTGGGTAAAAAGAGCACCTTTGTCACGAGGCACAAGGCATTCACGCAGACACAGCTTCTACTACAAAGACTCTGGGAGCCACGCAATGTGCCACTGTGAAGGGGAACACGGAGGTGACCGACTTGAATGGACACCCAGCTCCTCGCTGTGCACGGCCCAGACATCTCCTTTCACTGGACTAGAGTAACAGCCCCTCTCCAGGACTCACTGCCTTTTAGGAGGCCATAAAAATGAATAATTTCTGAAGCTGAACTAGCACCTGGGGAGGCAGCAGGCACTGCTGGTGACGCTGATCCCACAGTCCCAGGGGATTCAGAGGCCTGAAATGGATTCAAATGGCTGGGAGTCCTGTCCACTCCTGTGAAGGGACAATTATTGTTTTTATTTAAAGATGGACTTAATTAAATGACATGAATTAATTAAACATGCATGCCCACCCACTTTCTGCAAAGGGCTTAAAAGTAGATCCTAAAAATACAGAATGTTTGATCAAACTAGGCCACAAGATCAAGGCCAGGGACAATGAAGGCAGAGGCAGCCAGGGCAGCTGGCCCCCAGAAACTATGCCTCTCAAATGGGAGCCCCAGAAATGGCCCCATGAGTGCACCCTGCCATGGCCCCGACAGAACTGGGGCACTGGAACCTGTCCTGGCTTCATGACCACAGCCACTCAGGAAGAGAGGCTGGTCCCAGGAGACATCCAGACTTCTGTGCTAAATGACACGGAATCCCCCCACCTTATCAAGCGCTTAGCATAGACCAGGCTCAGGGCCTCGCTCTCCCACCTTAGTCAGACTTCACAAGGGCATGGGAAGGGAGGCATCACTTCCCCCGTCCAGGTCTGAGGCTCAGAGAGGGAAGTGATCTTCCCCAAACACACAGGCTAATCGGCCTCACAGGACTCCGTGCTGAGACTTCAATCTGATAGGAGCACATGACAGGCAGTTATGACTTGTGATTCTCACTTAGATCCTGAATTCATTCTGCAACCAAACCCGTCCAACAACTATTACATGCCAGGCTCGAGCTGGGCCTGGATGATACCGGAGTAAGACCCAATGCCCAGGAGAAGCTGGTGATGTGGGAAGGGCAGAGGCAATCACGCTGGGAAGGCAAGCTGTGAAGTCCCGGGGGGGCAGGGAAGCCCTGCATACGGCCAGTTTGCCTGCCCAATGGGCCTCTTTTGCTTCAAGTGCCCAGGGACCTTCTAGCTACAGTGACTGACCCCTAGTCTAAGCCGAGCCTCTCAAATTCTCACTTCTGAGAAGGTGCAGCGCAGATAGAGAAAGAGGACCAGAAGCTGCAAGAAGCCAGGGGATAAAGCAGGGCACTGGCCCTGAGTCCTGGAGGCTGTCTTGGGTCCGGCCAGCTCAGAGCCCCAGTAGCTTATCTGTGCCCGGGCTGTTCAAAGGGTGGATATCCAGCCAGCAGGCAAAGATAGGACTGTGCCAGCTGTTAACACAAAGAAACCCTGCTGTGCCCAGACTAGCACACCCACGTCCCTAAGCCGCCTTCCCTGCATCCCACCCTGTGCCCTCCTGCCACTCTGGATGCTCTAGCTCATCCCCAGGAACTGAAGAGTCAATACCCAGCACAGCAAGTGACCTCCACCCTGGCCCAGTTCTCAGGCCAGGTAAGGTCTGAGGATGAAATGTTTTGTTCAGAGACCCATTCCCATGTATCTTCCTGTCCAGTTTGCAGTGAGGCACTGGCTGTGCCTGATATAAGCCGAGGACCCATTCTCACACACGGAGAGGATTCCTAGAGGAGCCAGCATCTCCAGGGGCCTTGAAGGAGCTGTGGGAGTGGGCCAAGCAGGCGTGGGGGACAAACAAGCCAGATGGCAGGTGCAAAGGTGGGAATGGCAGGGGCAGAGGGTCCCAACGGAAAGGCTGACACAGAAGGCTGGAGACGGGAGGAAGAAAGCCAGTGTCCGCATGGCACCCTGACACGGGCCCTGGGACATGCCTCCATGCTCGCTGAACACAGAAAACACAAACACCCAGATTGAAAGCATCACGACCTCCAGCAGGAAATGAAACAACACAGGAGAGCCTGCAGACACACAGTACTTCATGTTTTTACCAAAGATGGTTCACTCCGCCTCCTCCATAACGCTGGATCACGAGACGGCCTGAGATTTGAATGGTTAACCTGAACCTCCCGGGTTCACACTGCGGTCCACTTGGAAAGAACAGCCCCGGCTGCGGGAGGCAATCCGTGGTTCCACCAGGCTGCGCGGGGCAGGCCGGCAACCAGGAGCATTCCATCAAATTAACATCCACCCCCCAGCACTTCCCTCCGTCCCCTCTCCTCATTCAGCACGTTCTGTGCGGGGTGTTACGCGTCCCCAGGCATGTTTGCGGAGGCCTGGCCCAGCACTGTCATTGCTAACTGTGCCTCCAGTTTTAGGCCGTTTCCATATGCACCATTTCCACTCTTTTCAATTATTTTTCATCCTAAGGGCTCTCAACCAAGAGCAGGCTGTCTCTGCCCCTGTGGATATTTGCAGCAGCAGCATCCATTTATACGGCTTTGCAAGCAAATGATCGTGTTCCTTCTCCTCTATCACCTCACTTATTCCTCACCCCAACTCTGCGTGGTCAGCATCGCCATCCCATTTTCAGAGACAGAAGACTGAGGCTCACAGAGGCTGAGGGGGCTTACCTGTTGCCCTGAATGGAATAGCTGAGCCAGGTCTGAGGCCTCCTAACCCAGTGTTCACTGCACCATGTCCAGCCATTTCTCAAACTGGGGACCAGCAGGGTGGGAGAGTGGGCCTCAGACTGGCCAGGGCTTTATCTGCTGTGTGGCTTCACACAGGTGTCCTCGCCTCTCTGGGCCTCTGTTTTCTCAACTGTGAAATGGCAGTAACATGCAGGATTGTCCTGAAGATCAGACTCCTGGTGGACAGTACTCACTCCAGGACAGGGCACTCCCCATCTTGTGGTTCCCCAGGCAGCATCATGGTGGGGACAGAGAGAACAGATTCTTGAAAGGAACTTTTTTTTTTAAGTGCAATTTACCTGTTAGCCACTAGAGTGCAGTCAATTTCTGGTCGCTTTGTTTTAGGAATGACGTACAGTGGGTATCTGTCCCCGTGTCGAATGAACACATGCACGGAGACCAGTTTAAAATGATGCGGAGCATGGCCTGCAAGAGACAGACAGACAAAGAGAGAGACAGATACACTGCATTATCTCTCAGGAAGTGTCCGTTCTTTTCACTGCACTGATGTGAGAGCAGGGTGCTGTGCTGGGGTCTGGGTGGGGGGCGTCTGAATAGACTCACTGGCAGGGCAGAGGGACATGAGTGGGCTGGTTATGCCCGGGGTCCCCAGAAGCCACGGGGAGGCTATGGAGGCCAGCTGGAGGCCAGGGAAACGTGGGCAGGAATATTCCTGTGTCCTCCTCACAGCCACAGGCTACGGGAGGCCTGGAAACAGTGAACAGTGAACAAGTGTCTTCTTCAAATCTCTCATCAAACAGGGCGGGGCACAAACAGATTCCACATCGTTCTTGGGTACACTGTCAAAAAAGCAAAATTCAATGCGGAAATCCTATTTTCCCACACCTTTCCTGCAAGACACCAGCGGGACCTCCTAAGCCCCAGAGAGCCCACTCAGAAAAGCTGGGGGTGACGCGCTAGAAGTGAGGAAGCTCAGACCTGGGAACTCACTCAAGGGCACAGCCTCGCGGCAGCTGCAAGCATTGCGCCCAGGCCGGGGAGCTCCTCACCACCATGCTGTGCTATTTGAAGAACCAGTCCCCAGAGGGGTGTCCGTCCGGGCACCAGGTTGGGCAGCGCAGGCAGGCCTACCTTCCATGCTGCGCTCGGCCACGCTGGGAATGTTGCAGTACAAGAGAGCTTCGTAAAGCGGGTCCACCCCCGGGGGCTCCGTCGCAGGATCGGGCATGATTCTCTTCCGACTCTTGCTACTCACTCCATTCTTAGCTACGGACACCGGGATCAGGTGGACTGCAAGGCAAGTCAAGCAGGTCACGGCACATGCGGACACAGGGGGCACCGAGCACGGCTGCGTTTTCACCTTGAATAACTATTCTCGCCCTTGGCTTCTGTGTAGCAGGAAGTCAGCGTTCCCTCCAAGAACTGGTTCTCGAGCCCCCGCTGTGCCCTGCCTCTTTCTCGATGCCATGACCCCCTCTGCTCACTAATAATTATGCGACACCAGTGGGGCCTCTCTCACGGTGGGGAAGGAAGCACTAACTTCATTCAAACGGATGACTTCCTTCCCAACACCCTTTGAATTCTAGTAAATACGAAGGAAGGAAGCCACCACCTTTCGAGTCTCTACGAAGGGCTGGGCATGGCTGTCTGACGTGTCTCATTTAACACCACTGCTGTGCACCGTGTGGGCCCCAGAGCCCAGCCCCAGCACTGCGAACGAACGTGTCCGGAAGGAGATGGCTCATCTCACGATGATTTGCTTCTTTCCATTTTTGTTTGTTGTACTGATGGTCCCCATGGATAGAGAAGAGGAGAGAAAGGCAGGGCCAGGACCTAACCCACAAAGCCCCTCTCTGCCCTTGGGCCTCAGGCCACCTCAGTTACTCCCCCAAACTCAGGGATCCACAGGGTCCGTGGGTGATGCTACAGCCAGGTGTCTGCAGCCAACTCGTTAGCTGGGTGTCACAGACTTGTTCAAAGACAGGCCAGCACCTTTCCTCCCGGGCACCAAGCCAATGCCCATGGTCTCTGGTTCATCTCCCCATGTCAAGGTCTGGCCAGGGCAGAGGATGGGAATCTAGCTGCATACCTGGCCTTCGTCGTGAAGCTCTGGCCTTAAGAACCTGGGCTATGCAAGGCCTTCACGGGTGCCTCAAAACTGATTTCCCCTTTAAATACGTTTTTATTGATGTTAGAGAGAAAGAGAGAAACATTGATATGAGAGAGAAACATCAATGGCTGCCTCCTGATACTCCCTCCTGGGGATTGAGCCTGCAACCCGGGCATGCGCCCTGACAGGGAATTGAACTGGCGACCTTTTGGGGCATGGGACGACACCCAACCAACTGACACCCAACCGGCCAGGACTCAAAACTGACTTCGATAGAGCACTTAGATCCTGAATTCATTCTACAACCAAACCCGTCCAACAACTGTTACATGCCAGGCTCGAGCTGGGCATGGACGATACCGGAGTAAGACCCAATGCCCAGGAGAAGCTGGTGACGTGGGGAGGGCAGAGGCAATCACACTGGGAAGGCAAGCCGTGACCCACCCGGGGGTCAGAGCTCCACCTCTCCTTTCCTTCGGGCGGAGTGGCTCCGCCCCCAGGCCAGCTGCCTGGTGTGATGGCAGTGTCATGCTGCTCCTCCAGGACCCTGTGCTTGCTATGCTGACTGCTCCAGGGATGGGGGCCTGACATGAGCCAACTGTGCCAACAGGGGCCCTTTCTAGAAGGAGAGGCTTCCCACAGGGCGAGTCCGTTTCACAGGGAGTTAGGCAGCCTCCAGACCCCTGCCTCCTGCCATCTGTGCCTTAAGCTGCCCCCACACCTGCTCATGTAGTTCAGTCAGTCAGCTCTTGTCTGATCATACAGACACCTGGCAGAGTAAAGGTTGCTGTTGAGGATCCAGAGGTGTCCAGTGAAGGTAGGCACGATGGGGCCAGAGAGTGGGCTCAATTTGCTCTGGGCTCAGGGGTCCCACAGGTCACACCACGGACTGCACCAGAAGAGAGCATGGGCTCAGGTGAGGCCCCACCATCCGCTTTTCAAACCCTCCTGGCTCCTGGGCCTGCCTCACCCTCAGGCTGAGTTGGCTGCCTCCCTGGGGGTCTGTAGTCACCTCTTCCTTGGGACTCCTCTTTTCCAGTATCATCATAGCCTGTCCTCAGTCACCCCTGCCCCACAGCTGTCCATGGTTCTGAATGCAGGCAGGCAGTGGGGGGGCTGGGGGCTCACAGTTGCAAAGACCTGGGCTCAGGTGCTGGCTCTGCTCCTGCCTAGCGTTCCAGCTTGCTATGTATCATTTCCTTCCTCTGTCCAATGGCCCCTAGTGCTGCCGCCTGATTTCCCTGACTTCTTCCTCCCAGCAATCTACAGCTCTTCAATTCCCTCTCCTTCGCCCGCCTGCCAAGGAATAATGATTTGTTCTCACAGGCAATTCCCACAATTCCCTCAGTGCTCTTCAATCCACTAAGTTGCCTTAAATGCCCAATCTGTCTCTACCGTGCACTGAATATAAAAATGTCTGCGTGTAATTCTCAAGTATCAACCAGAACCACAACACCGGCGCCCACAGCTTTGTTATCTGCCTTGGGTTATTTGTTTTGAAAGGCTTGTGTATAAATCGGGTTTACAGGTAAAACGTGAAAATCCAATCCCCATCTGTACACGCTGAGACATTGGTTTTACACAACAAGATGGAGCGGGTGAATCCATGGTCGCCATTGTGATCTACACACTTTGGGCCACGATAGAAGACCAGCCTTTTCTTGTTACCCCCATTCTTCCTCATTCCCTGTTCCTCATGGGGAACCACTGTCAGAATCTAGTCAGTGCTTTGGGTGCCAGTGATGAGAGCCAGGAAATCACAACAGGGGTGACTCCCCGGGTTGGGGGCTCAGCTCCTGCCCTAGGCTGTTCCCAAGCGCTTATCTCCTCTCAGCCCAACCCCTCCCTCTGACATCTGCCACTGAGACCCACGTCCACTGGACTGCCAGAGTGCGGGGCAGAGCCCACCGCGGCCTGCGCCCGAGCCATGTGCAGCCTCTCGGGCGGCCAGTGACAACTGGCCTCGATCTTATGGGGTCCTTTGGGTTACATGATGGTCTCCAAATCATGACAGAAACCAGACATCACAGAGATTCCTGGGCAGGACCCCACCCCCTCCCCAAATAACTGTGGAAATAATGTCAGCCTCCTTAACCATCTTAGAGCCTAGATCCCCTCTGCCTCACCTTTGAGAGTCTTATAAAAGCTACTGCTCCTCACCCTTGAAAAGGGACCATATATGCAAACGTTTGATTTTGATTTCTGGGGGTTCAAGGTACCCCTGAAACCACATGAGACAATATGGACATCTGTGGACTCAGGCTAAGGACCAAGCTCTCTGTGTGCACACCTGACTTTACCCTCTTATTCAGGATTCAGATTCTGCCCTTGTGGATAAAAAAAACTGTGGTATATATGTACCATATATATATGGACTATTAGCCATAAAGATATTAAATCTTACCATTTGTGACAGCATGGATGGACCTAGAGGGCATTGTGCTAAGTGAAATAAGTCAGCCAGAGAAAGACAAACACTGTATGATTTCACTTATATGTGGAATCTAAAGAACAAAATAAACGGATGAACAAAACAGAAGCAGATTCATAGATACAGAGAACTGGTGGTTGCCAGAGGGGAGGGGGTTGGGGCACTGGGTGAAAGAGGTGAAGGGACTAAGAAGCACAAATGTGTATTACAAAACAGTCCCAGGGAAGTAAGCAAAGCAGGAAATACAGTTAATATGGTTACTAAGCTATTACAATAAGCTATTACAATAACTATTACAATAAGCTACTACAATAACTATGTGCGGTGCCAGTTGGGGTACTGGAAATATCAAAAGAAACACTAGGTAAAGTATATGATTACCTGACCACTAAGCTGTACACCAGAAACCAATATAAAATAAAATGTAAAAATAAAATAAAAGTCTGCCCTCAAGCCCCCATTCCTGATCAGCTTCACCCACTGCCCCATCCAAACCCTTCCCTCAAGGTGGGGGGTTAAAGGGGGGAAGGGGGGACTGCTGTCAAGACCACAGGGGTTCAATCTGATGATCACTTGCTGCACTCGACACAGACTTTCTCTCTGTTAAAAATGCCATCAGCTTGGAACAGGAGCTCTATGGCCAGGACAGCAGGGAGTGGGGTCCCGAGCTGCTCGGCGTGCACAGTGATGCAGCTCCACCCGGGCGGCTCCCCGTATGCCTGGCGCGCCCCCTCGGTGGTTACTGCCATGTAAACACGTCCTGGAACTTTCTCTCCTACCCTGGCTCTCTCCATACAGCCTGGCGATCCGCAAACACTCCCCTCCGTTCACGGCGGCTTTCACTAACACTCTCTAGTGTTACTAGTTTATCTCCTCTAGATGGGAGAGGCCTTCTTCTCAATGCTGCTGACCACATGTCACACGTGCACACACAACACACATGTAAAGGTTAACATTTTATGACAAGCTTCCAAGTCGATGGAGACAGGTCTACAGAATCGCAGTGTAAAGGATGCAGGAGTGTTTACTATTGGACACTGGTTGCCTTCCCCCTTCTTCCTGTTATTAGCAAGGCCGCAATGAACACCTGTTCTTAGCAGAAATTCTCTAAGAACAGAAACAAGAAGGGAAGAAGGAGAGGAGAGGAGAGGGGAGGGGAGGGGAGAGGAAAGAACTGGAGGAAGGGAAGGAGGGAGGGAGGCCACCTTGGAAGAAAATGAGCAATGACCTACAGACATAATGTGTCCAAAGGCCTTGCTACATAATGTCCCCGCCCCCTCCAATGTAAGTACAGGAGCTTAAAATGTTGTGATGAAAGTTGATTCGTCAGAATTAATTTTGTCGCTTATCTACAGAATTTTCTTCACCCACAGACACTTAACTCTATGTGGTAGCTGCACATGAAGCGTTCAGAGGATACTCAGAAATTAAAATAAACCTCCAAGAAAAGGATCAAAGTTCATTTTAAAAATACTAAATAAACACATTAGTGATAACGATGCTATGGCGATATCATAACAGAACTCTTCAGTTAACAATGCAAGCCCTCTTTATTAATTCCTCATTCTATCCCACTCAAAGTCACCAAAATAAAAACCTGGAAAGCACCTTATTATAGCTTTTAAAATAGAGGAGACAGAACATGCCACCCTTGGTGTTCTAAGGGTTGCATCCCCAAATCTTTGCCACCAAAACTTAACGATATTCATGAATCCCCACGTTTGCACATACCCCTGGGGCATATGTTTTCCTGCATAAAACATTCACTTGACACAGAGGAAAGAAGGACAAAGGCTGGACGGTGGGACCCGGCCTGGTCAGCAACTGAGGAGCTCAATTTCAGCTACTGTCACCAGAATTGGCGCCTCCACCACATGCCTCGACCTTCAGGGCGCCCACAAGTAGCTGGAGCTGCAAACGCTAAGGAGAGCGACCTTACAGAGCGACGGAGCCTGAAGAAGTGGGGTCTGAAGGACCAGGCGAGGCACGTGTCCCACACTCAGGCGTGGTGTGTGTCCTTGCAGGGACCCCGGCTTTCCTATTCAGAGGCAATTTTCTTCCAATTTCTACGCTGTTCTACCAAGCACGGCAGGTCTCCTCCCGAGCATATGGCAGACGCAAAGCAGCCTAAGGCAGGGATATGGGGGCTGGAAGACACAGGAAAAGGATGGCTCTGCAGGGAAGAAAGGTGCCGGGGAAGTACAGAACACACACACATATCCCACATGCATACACATACCACATGCACACCCACCTCCACATGAACACACACATACTACACATGCACACACATACTACACATGCACACATACTCTACATGCACACACATCACATGCACACATCCCACATGCACACACATCCCACATGCACACACCCCTCCACACACATACTACACATGCACACACATACCCCACATGCACACACATCTCCACATGCGCATGCACACACACATGCACACACATACTCTACATGCACACATCCCACATGCACACACATCCCACATGCACACACACCTCCACACACATACTCCACATGCACACACATATCCCACATGCACACACACCTCCACATGCGCACACACTTTACACACACACACATACTCTACACATACACATATCCCACATGCACACATCTCCACATGCATACACATGCACACACACCTCCACATGCATACACATATCCCATGTGCACACACACCACATACACACACACCTCCACACGCACACACATCACATGCACACACATATCCCACATGCACACACATGCACACACACTCCACACGCACACACATCACATGCACACATACCCCACATGCACACACATACCACACACATATCCCACATGCACACACATACCCTACATGTACATACACCCCACATGCACATACCCCATATGCACACAACCCACATGCACACACACACATCCCACATACTAATACACCACCCCACACACACAGCTGGGTAAGCTGGGCTCCTCAGCTGCCCACCTGAGAACCTGGGGCAGTTCCCTGCCTCCCTTGGCTCAGGGCCCCCCCCCCTTTGCTGTTGTTCTGTCTCCTTCATGGCCCCTCTTCCTCATCTGCCCGGATTTCCTCTTTTCCCTCGATCTGCACCACCAGGCACAAACCCCAGAGCTGAGCTGCCGAGGCTGGGAGGGTGGGAATGTGGAGAAAGAAAGCTCACACCCAGCTGCTCGGGGACTGTGGGTCTTGGCTCGCTGGGCAGTCTGGTTTTTAAAGGAGGGGTTGGAGGTTTATGTGAAATTGCCTAGTTTTAAAACATTGGTAAATAAATTTTAAAATGTGAAAACACGGCTGAGTCAAACAAAAACAAACCTACAGGCTGTCTGTCTGGAGTGGCTTCCACCTGCTCCTGGGAGACCTGATCTCCCCGAGAGGATACCAAGACCCCAAACAGGGGCTCCTGGGCTCAGCCCCGAAATCACCCTCTGGCAGGACACCCCACCCACGAGGGCCTTCGGTACCTCAGTGCCCAGCTCTTCCTCCTGCTCTGTCACCAGCCCCTCCAGTTGTCTGGACCTGTCCCGTCTCCCCTCTTGCTCCAAGTGCTCTCCCTGAGCCTCCTCGTCCAGACCCAGAGAGCCATCAGCTCTGCACGGCTGACCTCCTAGTCTATGTCGGGGGCGTTTCCTTCAGCCTTCAGAGCACATATCCCATATGGACATGAGACGTTTATGTGAGTGAATGCGTGAATGCAAGGGTGAAGGAAGCACCTACTGAACTGCCCGAGCCAAACTCCTCCATGCCCCGGGGTTGCCTCCAGCATCGCCCACCCACCAGCCTCTGAACAGGTAGCAGCCAAAGCTGTGTTCACTAGATTCTCCCCGGGGGCCTGTTATGAATGCGGATTCTGGGTCCCACTGATACCAAGGCTGCGAGTCTGCCGTGAGGGGTCCAGAAGGTGTTCTTTCCTTCTGCTTTTGGAACGTGCATCCTAACAAGCGCCTGGGCCACTCTGATCAGGTGCTCGAGACTGCACATTGGCAAACGCTATACCAACCTGGGGTCTTTCCGAGGCACAAATCTGACAGTGTCTGCCCTGCTTCAGTGGCTCCCGCACCTGCTCAGTGTAATGTGATGGCAGCTGTGCCCCAGCCTACGTCCATGTGCACAGCTGCACACAGGTGACCAGCCTCAACTTCTCTTGCTCTGCCTTTGCATTCCCATCTCCCTCAGCCAGGAATGCCCATGCCAGCTTCCTCCTTGGCCAACTCCTACTCATCTCTCAAGATGGAGCTCAGATGAACCCTTTCTGGGAGTCTTCTCTGACCTCCAAGGTCAGTTTCTTGTCCTCTACCCTCCCATATCACCCTGCCATAAATTCTCTATTTCATTTCATTTGACACACACATGCAGTGATTACTGTGCCAGGCACTATTCTAAGTGCTTTATAAATATCAGTTTACTTAATCCCTTGCCAACCTTATGAAACAGGAACTCTCATTATCCCCATTTGACAGATGAGGAAACTGAGGCACAGAGAAGGGAAATAATGTGCCTCACAGCTGGCAAGTGGAGGACAGGGATTCGATCAAGGCAGTCTGGCTCCAGCATCCATGTTCTTTCTCATGCTGCCGCCTCTGATGGGTCCTAGCACATTGTACACTGTGTCCCAAGCACCTGCTCCTGACTCTCCACATGACAGAGAGCTCCTGCAGCCCAGGAGAGATTAACCTCCCAGCCCAGGGCCTCGCAAACTCAAGGAAGCTCCGCTGAAGGGCAGAGCTGTGCATGCTCATGACCCCGGGTAGACAAGGAGCATACAAATCGCAAAACCTGAGTCTGAAGTGACTTTAAATGGGATCAGGTGCAATGAGCTGCCTAATAGTCTACTCTTCAGAGAGCGACGCTCCAGAGGTGGCACACCACCCGCTCCACCTCCGTGACGCTTGACTGAAATGTGTCTCTGTTGCCACGCAGAACAGGCCCGATCCTCCTGTTGCAGACAACCCTGGCTTTCCCTTCTGCAGGGCGAGTACCTGGGGATCGATTCTCCCTTGGAACCTGCTCTGGTCAATTGGGCTGAGGAAGGTGACCCCAGATATAGATGCCATGTGCCAGTTGAGATTAACTCCTACCACGGCCAATGAATTTTGATAAAAAACAAATAAAAGTATGATGTATTACACACACACACACTCAGCAAAAGTAGCATAAGCCTCTGCAGCCTCTGAAGCAGAAACAGCCCTGGTTGCTGAGGATGGTGGGACTCTGTGCTATTGCTGGAAAGGTTTGTGCTGATTAGGGTTCCGGAGCCAAGGGGTTGCCCACAAGCTCTCTGCTCTCACACCAGCAATGCAAAGCAACAACCGTGATAACGTGATAACCACCAACTCCATTTCACAGGAGAAACAGAGGCGCCAGGAGGTCCAGCTTGCCCAAGGGCATTGCCCAAGGGCACACAGCTGCTAAGAGGCAGAACATTCCTCAAGCCCGGGGGGCTGACTCCAGAGCCTGCCTGCTCCTGTCCCGCTGCCACTTGGGAGACGCGGGTTGGAACAGTGACCTGAGCATGAAACGAGCGCCCAGGAAAGGCTGCGCGGAAGCAGGGAATGGACGGTTACACAGGAGCAGAAGGAAAAACAACAAATTGTTCACGAGTCTTCACAGCCCGAAGGCCTTCCCCTGTTGCGCTCAAGGAGCCCCTCATTCTGCGGTGTTGTTTCCGCCCTTGTGCTCATTTTAACCGGCATAATAAAGATATTCATGCCTAGTTGCTCCCTTCTACAATTTAAAAATCCCAGGAACTTCGGAATGTCCCTGTTTCAAAACTCCAAAACATCAAGGACTTGAAAATACAAAATGAGTGGTTTTCACTAAAGGCTATTAGCATATAGCAAGATATCGGTACCACTTAAAATAAATATATTCTGAGAAACTATGAACTACATCTTAACCTTTTTCTATCCTTTCTCTACCACCTGTACCCCTGACATTGTAGAGAAATGCCCAACACACATAAGCACTTAATAAATATATGTGGGTTCACAGATACACTTTCTGTGTCGAGGGAGAGAAAAATGCTTATTTGAAAAAACCTGATTTTTAAAACTGTCACCTGTGTCATAACTTTCTCATGTTCAAAACATCAGAAAAAGAAAATTACCAACAGGACAAAAGGAAACACACTCATTTGCGGATGTAAAACTGAACTGTTTACTTAAAGCATAAGAAAACCAAGTCATATCTGATTGCCTCAACCATATTCCTTAAAATAATGGTAAGTGCTAATTTGATATTCAAAAATCAGTCAAAAAGAAATGGCGAAGGAAAGCCCCTGCATTTCAGAGTAGGAATAAAAACCTAATGGAACTCAAGCATATATCTTCGTGTCATAAATTAGTGAAGTTTCTAACACCATAAAAATGAGCAACCAACCAAGCAATTAAATAAAGCGATCACACTCCATTGCCACAGACATGGGTAAATGCCCAAATTACATGTTACCTAGAAGCAGAAGAGCATGAAGAGCATCCATATCTCAGTAGCTTTCCGAACTGCAACGCACCCAAGAAGGAGAGAGCTCAGACCCACGCAGGCTAATTTACCCTGAAAAATTTTCCTTTCAGAAAGTATGGCTGAAAATTGGCTCTCCGAAAACAGAAGGGACTTTCACAAGAGTTATATAAGCAAAACACACAGGCCAATTCAGTGACGTGGGAACCACCTCATGCAAAAGCAACGCAGCCAACACAAGTAACCCCCATTCACGTCCCAGATCCCGGCAGCTTCTCAGAATAAAAATCCAGGCTGATTGGAACCTCCCACCCCTGCAACCAAAGGATGGAAAATTTTTAATGAAAAGTTATACACAATTAAACAACCGAGAGTCCCAGCACACTTTTGAGAAAGGATTCCTACTTTATGGTTCGTTAACCATCTGGAGTATCTTTAAACTTCCTCTGTGCGCCTAATCTTGAAGGCTTTTCCCATTCTGGACGGATAAATGAGTACTTTTAATTCTTTCTACGGTTAGAAATGGGCTGTCATAGGCACCAGATGGGTCACAAACTGGAGGTGAATCAGGGAAACGGGCTCAAAGCCTCCTCTCTTCAAACCACTTTTTCCAAATGCCAATCTTTCACATGTTCGTGGAACGTCCCACTTGCCAAGCCACCTGCTCGATTTCCATCATTCAAACGGCGGCAGAAATGCCACCTCCTCACAGAGCCATCCTTGGCGGTGATGGGTGCCAACACTTGTCTCCTGCCCGTGAGAGTGAGGAGGTAATCGGAGGGAAGGCAGGCGACAGTAAGAACATCGTTCCCAGCATGGTGCAGACGGGGAAAGAGAAGTAGGGTCAACCTGCTTTTCAGAGCAGGTGGAGATTCATTCATCCACCTAACAAACAGCATGAAACACCTACTGTGTGGTGGGCAGTGCAGTTCCTCGGGTACCGAGGGGAACAAGGTGTGGAACCCTCTCTCAGAGAGCAGATAGTCGCGTAGGAGGAAAAGATACAAGAACTGAAAATGATGATAGTGCATGGTTAGTGCAAGAAGGAAACAGAGCCCTAACCGATTTGGCTCAGTGGATAGAGCGTCGGCCTGCGGACTGAAAGGACCCAGGTTCAGTTCCCGTCAAGGGCATGTACCTTGGTTGCAGGCACATTTCCAGTAGGGGGTGTGCAGGAGGCAGCTGATCAATGTTTCTCTCTCATCGATGTTTCTAACTCTCCATCCCTCTCCCTTCCTCTTTGTAAAAAATCAATAATTTTTTTTTTTTTTAAAGAAGGAAACAGAGTCTGGACAATGTACATCAAAGATGCACCAGACACAGCTGGGGGCCATGGAAGGTTCCTGGAGGTGAAGAGGGCTGAGTGAAGGGGTGGAGAGGGGTAGGGAGGTGAGGCAGAGGGGCCAATGGAATCCAGGCACAGAACAGGCTGGATATGGAGAGAATGCCAAGCAACTGGACAAGGCTGTGTCCTCAAGTCCAAGGTGAGAGAGGCCACAGGATGGCGAAGGGCCTCCGAGACCACGGGCCACCACTGAAAGGTTACAACCAAGGGTTGTAGGGCTGGATCTGTGTTGAGGATGGTACATGGATCCGGGCCCAGCCTGTCCCAGAAGGGCAAAGTGCTGGGCAGGGAGGTAGGTCTGGGGCCTGGCTTCATCGGCAGAGCTCTTGCCTCACCACACGTAATTTCCCTGCTGCCCAGGGGGCTGAGTTTCATACCTAATGCCTCCACCCTCCCCAACAACTCCTACCCACTGCCCATTGAACAGAAAATAGACGCCAACCCGCAAAGAACCAGCCATAAGGTCAAATACCTCAGCTCGGAGTGGCTTGGCATGACGAGAAACAAGCTGGGCCACTCAGTGTCTCTGGGAAGCTAAGAATCCGGGAATAACCAGGCAGTTTAGGAATCTGTGCAGAAGCCAAAAATGGGTCACAAGGCCTTGTGAGCACTCTTGTCCCTCAGCCAAGAAAGAAGCCGGGACAATTCAGGGCTTTAGGACTCCTGCTCCCAGCCATCCGCCATTAGCACCAGTAATAAAAAGACTCTCGGCTGTTTTCAACCCCACTGTCTATGTAGACAACAGAGGCTTTGGGCCCACTTGCTCGCCTGCAGGGCCCTCTGTCTCAGAGTGAGGCCTCCCCTCCCGGATACTCACAGAACTGCAGGCTGAGGCTCAGGAGGGCCAGCAGCGCAGCGAGCGCCAGCAGCAGCAAGAAGCGATTACGGAAAAGCATTATTATTCGTTCTGCCTCCTCCTCATGGTTTCACCTCAAATCGGGAACATGCCCTGTGAACAAAGCAGAGGCAATAAGCATGTGTTCCGAGCTGGAAAACCAAGTCTGGCAACTGATGAAAACAATCCAATTAGCCCAGGCCTCCTGGAGGCAGACAGACGTGAGCCCCAGCGGGAGAACAATGGGGAGCTTCGGGTTCCATCTCTGCCCCCAAATGAGGCCGCCAAGAATGGGTCTGTCAAATTAATAAGAGGAAACCAGTTCGAGAATGGTTCGTTTATCGGATATCAACAGGGAATGAGATACTTTATAGCGTGACCTTTCCAAAGAGAAAGGTAAAGGAAGTTTATTGAGCACTTATTAGTACAGTGTGCCTGACAGCCAGTGTTTCTGGGACCAGCCCATGCTCATCCCATTCTGACCCCCAACTACTGTCTGTCTGTCTGTCTCTCTCTCTCCTCTCTCTTTTTTAACTATCCTAGCTTCCAGTCTTATGTTCTTTTTTAAAATATATTTTTATTGATTTCAGAGAGGGAGAGGGAGAGATGCATCAATGATGAGAGAGAATCATGGATTGGCTGCTCCTGCACACCCTCTACAGGGGATTGAGCCTGCAACCCAGGCATGTACCCTTGACTGGAATCGAACCCGGGACCCTTCAGTTCCCAGGCCAACGCTCTATTCACTGAGCCAAACCAGGTAGGGCTGTCTCTTTTTTTGATGAACGTTTTTGCTAAGATGCCTCTGGTCTTATTTATTTTTAACATTAACCTGAATGCCAATCGCTGCGATGTAGGCCCCAGTAATGTCTGTAGGGGCAGGTGGGGTGCACCAGAGGACTTGTTCCTATAAGCAGCACTTTCTAACTAAAGACCTTCCCCCCACCTGACCACTGAGCTGCATCTACAGGTCTTCCTGCAGCCCCACCCACCTCAGGGCTGGCCAAAAGGGCTCTAAAAACACGTTGCATAAGGCCCTACACGACCCTGCTGTGAAGGAAAGAAAAAGTGAACGTTCCCTATAGGTTTTTCCCATCACTCTTAGATACAGGTTTATTTCCTGGTCTCATTTGCATTTGAAGTAGAACTCAAAAATCACACTCTTCAGAAAAGGGTCTCCAACCAGAATAAAATTAAAAGAGACATTACCAACTGGATTTTATCGGCAGAATCTTTTCCACCTTCAAACACAATCTCCTTCAGTGCCCAGACGGACACGATCAGATAAAAGCTCACCTGCTGATGACTCAGTGAGTGTACGAAAAACCACTAAATGGCACACTGACTTGTATGCCATGTAGATTCTAGCTCAATAAAGCTGTTTTTTTGTCTTGTTTTGTTTTGAAAAGCTATCTGCAGGGCATGAAACAGCAGCCAGAGCCCTGGACTCTCCTTCCCCAACCCCACCAGGGCCCTGCAAAGGAGTTTGAGAACCACTCCTGTCCGGTTACGTCAGAGAACATTTATTAAAAGATTGACGTAAATACACATGCACCTCACAACTGGGTCTGGACATCTGGCAACCAGCATTTCTGTTAACAAATAGATCCCAATTCTACACCTTCAAAGGAACACTGCCGCTGTCCCTTTAGTTACTGCCCCCACTAAGGGCTGGTGCCTAGTGTCCCGAGTCATCTGCACCTCTTCCTGGGACATTCCCCGCTTTGCCCGGGGGTGTCTCTTGCTTGAGCACCTCCGAGAGCAGACCTGCCTCTTGGTCGCTCTGCACTTGGGCGTGGGAGGCCAGGGCCTTCCTTCTGGTGCTGGGCCAGGTCTGGCCCCTCAACCACTTCCTGCCTCCCGTCACTCAGGGGATTTTTCCATCACACTTACTGGCAGCTGCGGCTATTAGAACTACAAAGCCTGCGTCCTTTGGTTTTACCAGACACGGCCTTTGCATACGAGGATGAACCGCAACATGGTTCAGAGTTGTCTTCACGTGGGCATTAGGTGGTACACCCGCTACTTGCTGAGCGCTGGCTCAGGCTGATAGCATGGTGGACTCGTTGCCATGATGACTTCCAATTTGCTCGTACCTTTCTGGATCAATGGCCTTGTGTGGTCTCCACCCTCACGGACTCTAAGCTTGGAACAGGAGTTGGCCTTGGCCAATGGGACAACAGCGAGTGAGTGGCATACAGAGACCTGGAAAGTTCTAATGTGTTGGGGCTTGTCCTTTGCTGCTTCTGGAACTCTAAGACCACCAAGTGAAGATACCGGACTAGCAGCTGGCGGGTAACAGACCAGGTGCGGGCAGGGCTGCAAACAACCAGCCTGCCAATCACCACACACGTGAGCAAGGCCATCCCCCATCATCCAGCCTAACCACGCCACCGGCAGATGCGTGTCAGGAAGGTCGGCCCAGACTAAACAAACCACATGGCCAACCCACACAGCCCAAGCAAATATAAAGGCTGCTGTTTTGAGCCACTACATTCTGGGAGCTTGATACAAAACAAAGAAACTGATACAATAAAGAGGAAATGCCTCACACCTTTACTAGGAATTCCTTCTTCTTCTTCCTTTTATTGATTTCAGAGAGGGAGGGAGAGGGAGGGAGATAGAAACATCAATGATGAGAGAGAATCATTGATTGGCTGCCTTCTGCACACCCCACACTGGGGATGGAGCCTGCAACCCAGGCATGTGCCCTTGACTGGAATCGAACCCAAGACCCTTCAGCCCGCAGGCTGATGTTCCAGCCACTGAACCAAACCATTTAGGGCACTAGGAATTTCTAAGCCAGAGTCTAGTCCCACATCCTCATCTGCAGGCGTCGTTTGCAAAGCTCCATCTTGTCTGCATTCTTCAATATGTTGAGTGCTCTTTGGAAAAAAGGGCTATATTTAGTTCTAGACTTAAAATACTGAGGACGTGCTGGGTTAACCAGATGGCTGGGATCACGTGACTGCCTCACTGCTTTTAGTTTTCAAGCTACTGACATCTCTGCGTATCTGAGCTGTGCACTTGATGACACAGGCCTCGATCTGGGAGCACCCTTCCCCCCTCCCCTTGACACCGTCTGGGTTTCTATGCCCCACTGACTCTCCCTTGGCAGCTGCCAAATGCTGGGTAATGGTTAGAGTCTTGCTGCCTCCGCTTGTGCTAGGGACCAGCGCGGTGTGATCACAACCCTGGGAGTGATGAACACATGCTTTACTCTGGAGCCTAGTTCCTTAGGTAACTAGGAGAGGAAGGCCATGCTTTGTTCTTAATTTTTAAAAAATGACTATAATGGCCCTGGCTGGTTTGGCTTAGCGGATAGAGCGTCAGCTTGCGGACTGGACTCAAGGGTCCCAGGTTCGATTCTGGCCAAGGGCATGTACCTTTGTTGCAGGCACATCCCCAGTGGGGAGAGTGCAGGAGGCAGCTGATCGATGTTTCTCTCTCATCGATGTTTCTAACTCTCTATCCCTCTCCCTTCCTCTCTGTAAAAAAAAAATCAATAAAATATATTTTTTAAAAATGACTATAAACGATAACATAATCCAAAATTCACACAGACTGGAAGATATTTGTGTTTGCAGCTGGAACTAGGATGCCATACAGTGTGTGTGTGTGTGTGTGTGTGTGTGTGTGTGTTGTGTGTGTGTACCCTACCCTTGTTCATGCCAAACGTGGAAACTTGGGACACAGTTCTGCCCTGGGGTGTGTCTTCATGGGGCACAATTCCTTGATGAAAGAGACGGACAGGAGCCCTGACGTTGCAGAAAGGGGTCTGGCAGATCTGTGACCATTCTCTGCTCAGCCACTTGGTTTCGGGTGCCCTCCTCACAATGGACTGACTTCCCTTCTCAGGCTCTAGGATCCGCTCTTTAGAAAAGCACAAAGAAGCAGGAGGGCGTGAGGAGCAGCGGTCGTCACTTGCAGAACCGTGGCACAGAGTCGCTGTGCTGTGTTGGACTCCCAGCTCTGGAGGAATCACAGGGACCCAGGGGTTCTGCACCTTCATCAAAACACAAAGAGCTGCCCTTTCCCCTGAGCTGCTGCTTCTGTCTCAGGCTGTTCCTTTTCCACAGCCTGGCCACTGGCCACTTCCCCACTCCCCAGCCCAGCCCCAACTGCCAGGGCAGGCAGCCACGTTTGCAGCCGGTTCCTGGCAAGCCTTCCCCGGGGCTGACTCAGCTGTGGTGCCCCAACATTGCCGCAGGTCCTCCTGCCTGGAACATCTGTTGGGCCCCATCCTAAGAAGAAGAGATTACCAATTAAACCCTAACTCCTGTAAATGGTGTGCAGAATTTAGGTTTTAAATATGGCCATAACTGCTTGGAAGAAAAATGTGCATTCAATTATCTTTCATTTGTGTCATTAAAATGCCATTACCCAGCTAGAAAGGGGGCACTGAAGAAGATGCTTTAGATGTAT
Organism: Murina feae; assembly: GCA_004026665.1. Taxonomy (NCBI): domain Eukaryota; kingdom Metazoa; phylum Chordata; class Mammalia; order Chiroptera; family Vespertilionidae; genus Murina; species Murina feae. The sequence goes on from PVJC01008589.1 coordinate 33,551, forward strand.
TGTGTACTTTCATTTTACTTTTTTTTCTCCGTCTCTGGCCCCAGCTCGGGCCCCTCTCTTTTTCCATCCCTAGCAAGGAGGCTCATGCTACCATTCAGGAAGCCACACAATCTGTGAGTCTCTTCTGGCCATATTCCTTCCACGGGGGCCTGCATGCACACGCCTGGGACACTCCATCAGACCTGTCCAGTCATGCGAAGTGACAGTCACACCTCTGGGTCCACCGCAGCCCAGAGAATAAAGTCCCTGGGAGGACACACTGCCTCCTCAGCAGTTAGACACTGGGATTCCCACCTACCTCAGGAGGGCTCCCTCATCTCCTAATCCCAGTACCTGTCAGGCCCTTGCATGCAAAAGGTGCTCTAGACCCAATATGGCCTCACAACCAAACCCAATTCCTGTAAATACTTCCATGGAAACAACTGTTTTGTGTCCAAGGTTGAACATTCAGCAGTGCCCAGTCCACATCTGGTGACTGGCCAGATGTGGACTGGGCACAGCCTTAGTCTGATGTGCTAAACCCACACGGTAAAAATAACTTAGAATCCAGAAATGAAATTGTTACTCTGAATTCCCCATGAAATGGCAAATAATAAAACAGGCAACTGCAATGCAACTTTACAACAGATTTGAACAGTAATCTTCTAGAATATAATTTTGGGGGAGGGACAAGTACTAGTTAACAGGCATTCCCCCATTATATTATGGTAAATGGTATTTCTAAACTAAGAGGGAAAAGGAACACCTCAACGGCATTCGTACAAGCTACCATTCTGCCACCAGAGGTTTCCACAGCCCGCGCCCTGGCCTGCTTTTCGCCGGGTAAGAGCTGGAAGCGCCGCGCCCAGTGCCTCTGGTCTCAGGGTCCCCTGCGATGTGGACAGAGGTCAGGGTTTGAAATATGACCGTAACGCTTGAAACAAAAATGTGCATCCAATTATCTCACCTCATTTGTGTCGTTAAAATGCCATTACCAAGACAGGAAGGTGGTATTAGAGAAAATGCTTTAGATGTATGATGCACTTTTATTCTACTTTTTTGGTCCCCAATCATGTTGGCTTAAGTAAATACAGTGTTATATAATTTTTAAAAAATACCCCAAACCCAAGTCTATAATTGTGAAATAAAGATGAACTTAGCAAAGGTAAAGTCTATATCTTTTTTAAAAAACATATTTTACTGATTTTTTTTACAGAGAGGAAGGGAGAGGGATAGAGAGTTAGAAACATCGATGAGAGAGAAACATCGATCAGCTGCCTCCTGCACACCTCCTACTGGGGATGTGCCCGCAACCAAGGTACATGCCCTTGACCAGAATCGAACCTGGGACCTTTCAGTCCGCAGGCCAACGCTCTATCCACTAAGCCAAACCGGTTAGGGCTAAAGTCTATATCTTAATAGTCTTCCCTGTCTAAGGTCACCTCAAAGTAGAGTTTAACTACAAAATCAAAGAGGCCTGGCTAAGAACAACCAACTTAAAGGCTGCTGAATGACAGGCTCCAGAGTTCGTGAAAACCCCAGGCAGTGGGACAGGCACCGAGGAGGCCGTGGGCTCTCAGCAGTTACTCACATTCCAGTTACTCAAACCCCAACTAACTCGCAGGCTCCGTTCTAAAGGCTGAAAGCAATCTCTTCATCTAGTCAACCAGTCCATTCAAAAGAACGGTATGTGTCGGGCAGCACCTGAAGCGCTGAGGACACTGAACACAAGCTCTGCCATGTTAGAGGGCACAGCAGGAATGTACAAAAGTATTTATGGTCAGAAGTGTACGAGAGCCAGGAACTGCTTTAAAATATTGGGAGGGGCTCAGGGAGGGAGGAATTCATGATTGGCAAAATGTTGACAACTGTTGAAACTGGGTGAACATTGAAGGTGTGTTATATGATCTGCTCTGCTTTTGTGTACACTTGAAATTAAAAGTTTAAAAAAAAAAAAAAAGATGTGGGGGAATAAAGGAAGCTCACAGTCTGACCAGGGGAACAGCAAGTTCATATAAGTAGGCCCTCAGGCCACATGAAACCGGAGGCAATGGGAAGCAGGATGGGGGAGGGGAGGAGGCCTACCCAGGCCCAGAGAGGGTGGTAGGCTTCCTCGAGGAGGCTCAGCCAGAGCTCATTCTTGAAGAGAAGATTGGAGTGGCTGCATTTGTAATTGCATTTTAGAGAAATAGAAGGAACCAAAGAAACAGCACTGAGTAAGGCTGTATTGATGCACTGACTGTTGCGGGTAGCGGGAGAGTTTGCCTCGTTTGTGAATGAGAGGAGCCAGAGCAGGGAGATGGGTGGGTTCAGACGCCACTCAACAGCTGCACGTGCATTGGGTCTGCCATGTTAGGGGAGAGATGGCTGCTCAGAGGCCCCTTGGGACTGGGCAGGGGAACCCCATCTTGTCTGGGTCTGCTTCCCCATAGGAAGGGTTTGCCTTTGGCCTGGCACCCACAGGCAGGGGAGGGCAAAGATCTCACTCGCCTGCCCAGGCCAGCATGCACACTGAACCCAAGGGGGGGCACCACTAAGGGTACCCAACACACCCCCTGGAGTCCCCTCAGAACACAAAGGCACTGACCTCCAGGCTTGAGCGGGGATGGGAGGTTGATCCCAGGACCCGTGCCCCCAGCAGTGCCACTTGAGGGACAGAACAACCTCGTGGACTGGCCCTCATTTTCCAGCCAGGGTTCTATCTCCCCTCACCAGCCTCCTTCGGGAATACTGCACCAGAGCAGGCCCAGAGGCCTCCCTGCTCTTCCTAGTAGGGCAACACCTTAGCGGATGCCCACTAATCATGGGGGCTCCCCTTGAACATGCTGTACTTTGCCCCACAGCTGACACTGCCAGGGCTCCTCTCTCACACGTGTCCTCGCTCCTGTGAAACAGCCCATCTTCTGGGGTCGGGAGAGGTGATGTAATCCATGACAGGAATGGCAACAGCCACCTCCTGGCTATGGGGTAACCACTTGGGGTCGGGGGGCCATCAGTGCTGCAGATCAAGGTAAAGCCAGCATCAGGCTCAATGCTCTTTGGTCCTGCTTTTTAGGGCTCATGATGATCTGGCTACACCCCACAAATCCCAGTCCATGTCCCAGTCCTTCCCTTACCACATAGTTAGCGCATGGGCTCAGGGGTCAGCTGGCTAGGCCTAAAGCCCATCTCCAGCCCTTACTGAGCTACAGTTTTCCCATCTATAAGATGGGAACAAGCCCTAACTGGTTTGGCTCAGTGGATAAAGCGTCAGCCTGCGGACTCAAGGGCCCCAGGTTCAATTCCAGTCAAGGACATGTGCCTTGGTTGCGGGCACATCCCCAGTGCGGAGTGTGCAGGAGCCAGCTGATCGATGTTTCTCTCTCATCAGTGTTTCTAACTCTCTATCCCTCTCTCTTCCTCTCTGTGAAAAATCAATAAAATATTTTTTAAAAAATGGGAACAAGCACAGAGTCCATCTCATAGGTTGTGTTAACCTCATAGAGGAGGTTAACATGTGTAAGGGACACAGCAGAGTACCTGGCTCCTAATAAGCGTTCGGGAAAAGTTAGCGATGACTTCTCTTATGGCTTTAATACCCACCACCCATGTGTGAAATACCTTTCTCCCCGTGTTTACCCCCACTCGGAAACAGAATGCCTGTGGGACCATGACAGACAAAGTCGGATTCTGAGAGGCTCTAAACACCACTTGGTTCAAGTCCCTTGACTGACCAGAAGAGAGGCCAGAACAGGTCAGAAGTAGCACAAGGCTCCAGGTGGCCCAGGGATCCTGGCTCTCACGGCTTAGACCCTTGCTGCACACTAGAGGGTGGCACCCAGCATTCTGTCACGTTATTCCTCTTCACTGCAGAGGACACGCTATCCACCAAAGTCTATTCTCTCCTTCTTCCTAACAGAATCCTCTAGGCCAGCGGTTCTCAACCTGTGGGTCGCGACCCCTTTGGCGGTCGAACAACCCTTTCACAGGGGTCGCCTAAGACCATCCTGCATATCAGATATTTACATTATGATTCATAACAGTAGCAACATGACAGCTATGAAGTAGCAACGAAAATAATTTTATGGTTGGGTCACAACATGAGGAACTGTATTTAAAGGGCCAGAAGGTTGAGAACCACTGCTCTAGGCTTTAGCTGGACACAGGGCCACCCCACTAGAGATCCTATTCCCCAGACTCCCTTGCAACTAGTGAGAGGGTTAGCCTGACACCCAGGCAGACAGGTCAGGGGTCCAGTGGAAAACTAAGGCAGATGGAACACAGGCAGGGGCAGACACGGCAGTGGGAGCAGCCTAACCACAGAAACCAGCCATGCAGGAATAACAAAATGTTTTCGGACTCGAAGCGGGAGGAATGTGAAACTAGGGAGGGACTGCAACCGTAAGATGAACTGACGCATAGAAACAGGGAAAGTTCAGGTCCCTTGCTGGGCAAGAACAATTAAGGGAATCAGTCAGGTGGCGACACAGGAAGATATAGAGCAGGCTTGTAGCAAATATACACCCCTAGACTACAAGGCTTCAAGGGGGGCAGCCCATTATTTGGGCCCCCTCCCTGCGGGAAGTCTGAATCTACCTGTAATGAATTTTCCACGCTTTTGCATAAATCTGGTCCATGGAGCTCATTCTTCTGCGTAGCGAGACAAGACCCGGGGTAAAACACCACGGCTCATGGTTCTGGTGATCACTAGTTGTGTTCAATGACCAAGTCCTGGCCAATGAGTGGTGACTGTAAGAGAAGGTCAGAATCCCACTCTGACCTTCCTCTTCCCCTTCCCATCCTCTGAATCACTGGTGTGGGGCTGGGCCAGCTTTCTTGAAGCACATGAAAGACATCCTAATGGATGGCCCCATGGTGCAGGCCACCCATTTCCTTGACTGCCTACTATCTCAAATTGTTTTGGGAGAGAACAACCCATCTCACAACCTTTTTAAGTTGTTACTGCAACTTCCATTATAGCAGCCAAACCAACACCCTCACCAGAACTGACCTTCGCACTAGGAGCACTGGTCCCCTCCTGGGTACTGATGAACAAGCACATACTGTACACAGTCACGATGAATGAACTGCACTAGGCAGGGGGCTCTGGTCACTGACCAGGCTGAACGGCACTCTTGGGTGCGGAATAAATGAGACTTGGTCATGGAAACCTTTGTTCTTTTCGGGCTTTATTTTTTGTTTTATCTTAATTCATGCATCTGTGATGATGGCCTGGCTACAGGTAACAGGAAACACTAGCTAACATAAGGGGACTAGTCAACATTCTCACACCAGGAGCCACAGTATCAGCAAGAGCAGCTCTAGGATCAGGGAATTCAGCAACTCAGAGGCATCATCAGGAGGCCAGGCTCCTTCCACCTCTGGGCTCTCTGCCATCCCCCGTGTTTGTCCTGTGCCCAGCTACCTGCAGGATCATAAGACTGTGGCCACATAGCCACACTTGGCAAGCTGCACGTTTCTACTGGAAGCAGGAAGCCCTTCCAGAAACTCTCCAGGAGACTTCTCCCAACATCTAAGGGCCAGCGCTGGGTCATGGGCTCATGCCCAAACCATCGCTGGCCGCGGGAACCGGCCACAACAATCGAGCGAAACCAATTGGGACTCACCTCCCTCTCTCACAGGAGAGAGAGGGTGGAGGCCTGACAGAACGAGAGTTCTGTTAGGAACAAGGGAACGAGGGGATGTCTGCAACACCCGCGTGTGGAGAAGACCTGAGAACACACACAATTATTCTAAAAGCTTATCCTCAAACCCAGCCATCTGAGGACAGTCCCAGGACTTTTCAGACCAAAGCGCACACTGTCATCTATACTAATAGAGAAATATGCAAATTATTCGTTACAGCGGCACCTCACAACCAGATCAGCAGGCTGCATCCCTGCCCTCTGCTATGGCGGCTGCAAGACCTGGGGTAGGATAGGGTAGAAGGGAGGGGATAAGAAAGGAGAGGGAGAGGAAGGCAGGCCTGCTTGCAGACAGGCCGAGAGGAGAAACAGAAACACAGAAGAGGAACAAGAAAAAAGATGCAGGAATGGAAAACGGAAGAAAATGTGGGGCTGCACATGGGAGGGGGTGGTGACCGCTGGGGGGGAAGGAGGGAACAGGTATGCCCAGTGAGGGGCGGGGCATGAGCCTTGGCCAGACATGGGAGGAGGGCGGTGGCCTCCGGTGTGGGCCATTGGTAGGAGGTGCCCACAGGTCCTGGACTGAGTGGTAGATGGTCTGAGGCCTTCTGGGTGGAGGCATTCCTGCTTCACGGCAGTGGCAGCAGCACCCGGGCCTTGCAGGCCTCAGCCACCCTCACTGGGCCAGGCGTCGAGGGCAGGGAATGGTAGGACGGTGGCAGGGAGGTCAGGGAAGTGGGGGTGGCGAACACCTGGCCGGGGATGAATCCTGGGCTGGGGGTTAATGCCCCCCCAGAACAGAAGCTTTAAGAAGGGAAGGAGGGAGGGAAGAACTTTATAAAGGAGTCAGCAGAGAGCAGAGTTAAAGAAGGAAAGAGGATGTATGAGTGAACTGTAGGAGCTATAACGAAGTTGTGAACTGGAGACAGATTTTTAAAGTAGGAGTCAGAAAAGAAAAAGATAAATGATAGTGAATAATTAGGCAGGTAGAGAGATATTGAAACAGTGAAAGTACATAGAGAAGAATGTATTGGAAAGGTAGGATGAGAGAGAAAGAGGGAAGAAAAGTTTTAAAGGGGAGCTGGTAGAGCTTAAAAGGAGACTGGGAAGAAGGAAAAAATGGGGGAGGGAGCAAAGCAGGTCCGAGGGAGAAAGTGAAGAAAAAAATTAAGGTGGAAAGGAAGGAGAAGGAGAGGGAGGGCAGGGGTAAAGATAAAGGAAAGAAGGAGGGAGAAAGGGAGGGTAGGAGAAAGATGGGAAGAAGATTGATGGAACTGAAGCAGGGAATAAGGAGGAAAGAAAAGTTTATAAATGATGGGTCAGTAGGAAAAAGTGTTACATAAAGGAGAGTGAGAAGCCAATAAGGAAGTCAAATACAATTGTGTGTGAAGGGGATAAGATTTTTTAAAAAAGTTAATAGAAGCAACAAGGGCGGCAGGGGAGGGCAGTTAGGGGGATCAGGCCAGCAGAGCAGGGCAGTTAGGGGGATCAGGCAGGCAGGCAGAGTGGTTAGGGCAGGCAGGCAGATGAGTGGTTAGGAGCCAGAGGTCCTGGATAGCAAGAGGGATGTCCCCTGAGGGCTTCCAAATTGGAGAGGATGCAGGTTGGGCTGAGGAATCCCCCCTCCCCCCGTGCATGAATTTCGTGCACCAGGCCTGTAGTAATGACAAGTTTAAAAAAACAAAACATCAGTGCTGGTTTGCTCAGGCAGAATTCAGCAGTGACAAACGGCAGAGCAGCATCCGTCGGCCTACTAATGGTACACATCCTACCAACAAAGCCTTTGATCTCTCTTACATGTGTTTAAATGTGCAGCGTGAATTATTTACCAACCATTTCCCTCCAGGAAGGAGTGGAGGCAGATAATCTGCAGATTTAGATTTTTTCAGATCTCTGAAACATGAACGTTTCTATGTGTGAACGACACATTCCTGCCACTCTCTCCTTTGAGGTTTTTTCCCCCAGTTCAAGGTGGCTGAGCATGTCTTAGCATCAGACCAGATTGCAATAACTAATTCATCAAGCCAGGATTTTGACTTTCATGTACTTCCGTGTTTCCCCCCACACCTCCTTCCCCCCTGACATTTTGGGAGAAGCTGTGTTCCATCCAACTTCGCTGCTTTGTTCTTTCTTAAGTTTTAGAAATAGCTGCATATGAAACCGACATTCTCATTTTAATATGCTGAGGACCACTGTGAGTACGTCAACAACAACAACAACAAAAAGAACCCAAAGTTGGCAGGATTTACTCACCACAAAGCCACTTTACAAATATGGCTGATTCTTTTTATTTTGCCAGCAAACTGTATCAAAATGTCAAGGAAAACACAAGAGGATGAAATAGGCAGGGCCACAAAACTACAAATACAAGTGGCATACAATGAAAACTCATGTTTTTAAAGGCAAAAACAAACCGCATACTTACCAGGGCCTGAGCATCACAGCTGTGCAATGTGAACCAGGCGCACTTGAAAGGCCAAGTTGCCAAGGCCACTCTGAAAGCTGCGTTTCCTAGGTTAACAATACCACGCAGAAATGGGATTTTGCTCTGGATGGATACCTGATCGGGAGCACTCATGCACGCCACAGATCAAGGCATTCCGCCCAATCTTTTACAAGCTGGGAGCACACTCGCCTACAGAGCTTTGACAAAACCCTGTGCTCCCTGCCAGCCTGTTGCATGGCTTGATCATGACAAGGCATGGGCTCCAGGTTGTCTATGGACAGTGATCAATGCTGGTGGCAGTGGGCAGGAGCTCCATGCCCTTAAAATATCTTTTAGAGAACGGCTGAATGGTTCGGTGGGAGGCTGGCAGCATCGGCGTCGGTACAGAATGAACCATCCTGCCCAAAGAGGTAGTGTGGGCAGCTACTGGCTGGGGGTGCTCTGGGCAGCTGACATGGGTGACCTCCAGGAGCCCTCCATGTGCTGAGATCCAAGGATTCTCTGATTCAGATACTAAAACAAGCTTCTAAAACCTTTTCCCCTGACTTTGCACTTATGAAAAGACAGAACAAAGAGAGCTAAGAGTGATGTCACATAGGAACCACAGACATTTAACTTGGGAAGGAATGCATATTATTATCCAGCTCCAGCTCCCTTACAATAAAGCAGGGAAGAACACTGTTTTAAGCTCCAAAATTCTGATTTAGCTTAGGTTAAAGCTATAATGAAACCCAAGCCTCAAAATCAGTGGTTTTTATCATACACAGTGGTGAAAAATGAAAGCTTTTCTTCTAAGATCAGGAACAAGACAAGGATGGCCACTTCTCAGCACGTTTATTCAACACTAGTGTCCTGGTGTACGGATTGGTGCACATTGAAAGGAAATTAATTAGAAGAAATATTTTAAGATCACTATTCGCTCTTTATCTATCATAAAAGTGTCAACTAAATTCACAATGGACAATGACAGATTGAAACACACACGTGCGGTTGGCGCCAGCGAGAGCTTTATATATACCACAAATTCACGAGTCAACTTAGCCTTTAATATGTATAAACTTGCTTAATTAGACCTGCTTTCTGAGTTAGCTAAAGTTTTTCCAGCCCGGTGAAGCACCCCAACTTCTCTTTCAGGTAATTGTCAGCAACACAGCAGTACTAGTAAATATCAACATGAAGCAGATTATTATTGTAGATCACTCAGGGAGAACAAAGGGTAAAATATTTAACTGCAGCAGTGTTTGACTATATTCTGCACAGCGAGAAAACCTGAAGTCATTTTCAAGGTCCACCATATCATTTCTTTTCAGGCAGGTCAAGTTTCTAAACTTTCTAAATCTGTTTTCTGGATCATGAAAAGAAAATAGTATTCCACCGAGTCTCCTATCTACCTACTCCAGGACTTCTGTGAGGATCAAATGAGATGAGGCACGGGAAAACTCTTCACAAACATTTGGTTAAAGCAGTGGTTCTCAACCTTCTGGTCCTTTAAATACAGTCCTCATGTTGTGACCCAACCGTAAAATTATTTTCATTATTACTTCATAACTGTAATGTTACTACTGTTATGAATCTTAATGTAAATATCTGATACTACTCAACAGCTCCCCGCCCCCCACAAAAAACACACAACAACAACACCACTCTGATTAAAAATGGGCAGAACTGAACAGACATATTTCCAAAGATGGCATAAAAATGGCCAACGGGTATATGAAAAGACGCTCAACATCAGTAATCATCAGGGAAATGAAAATCAAAACCACAATGAGATATCACCTCATCCCTATTAGAATGACTGTCATAAAAAGCAACAAGAGATGACAAGTGTTGGTGAGGATGTGGAGAAAAGGGAACCCTTGTGCAACTCCTGGTGGGAATGTAAACTGATGCAGCCACTATGGAAAACAGTACGGAAATTCCAAAAAAAATAAAATAAAAATAGAAATACCATATGGTCCAGCAATTCCACTTCTGAGTACAGATCTGAAGGAAACAAAACTACTATCTTGAAGAGATATCTGCACCCCATGTTCACTGCAGCATTACTTCCAGGAATAATCACACCCCTTTCACTCACCCCCATCCTGATACCATTGTCTTGGAACCAAACTGGACTGTTTTTATTTTATGTGATGCCACAATAGCCAATTCCATTATCAGAAGGTGCTAATTCTTAGAATTCTCATTAATGTTGCTCTAGGATTGATCTCTACCTGCCTATCCTCTACCAGGCTTTCCAAACCTACACCCAGGTCATCCTCACCACACAGATCCAACAGGTGAGTGTCTTCTTCAGGCATACACCACAGTCAGAGGAAGAGCTAGAATTTGAAGCCAGCTCTTCTGACTTGCCAGTTCAAGACTGCTTCCATTACACCACACTGCGCAGTTGGACAGACATGAGCAGAGCAAGAATGACTGGCCAGGTACAGAAGGTCATCAGGGTGGCAAGTTCCAGGTACATAGCAATGGGCAAGACTGGGAAAACAAGGACCTCGCCGCCAGAGTAACCTTTCCTCCCCTAGCATATCATTGGTCATGTGGTCTGGACTCTCCCCTGACCTTTTCTCCCCTGGCATGTAGCTAGTCATATGGTAGACCCCAGAGGAGGAAGAAAAAGGGGTCTCTTTTGACTCCCATGCAGGCCCTTTGCATGACCTTTCCCTTAAGCATTAACCCCTAGGAATAACATCTAGGCCTCAGCTGTATTTCAGCTCCAGGCCCAGAAAAGCAGTAAAATCAGACAAGTGAAGCCATGGCTGACATCAGGACCAGTATCACTGACTAATGACCCACTCACTGTCCTGGTGCCGGCCAATCAGTAGAGACTCTGAAAAGACATATCTGGAAAGCTGATGAGTAGTCAGTCTATTGGGATCCGCCCCTGGGACTTTCCCTGAAGTCCCCACCCTTAAAAGTCCTTAGGACAGCCCTCTCTCCCTCTCAGGAGCAAGCTCATACCTTCCCCATCCCCCTCCTTTTCCCTAGGTGTGTTACCTTGATCTTTCTCTCTCCTAAGCTCCAAGGGCCCCTTCTTTTGTCTCTGTAACTTGTTTCCTGAACCCATTTCTTCTACGCTCACTTCTACCTCTGTGACTTTCTTTTTTGTTGTTGTTAATGCTCACTCTAGGATATTTTTTCACATTGATTTTTAGGGAGAGTGCAAGAGAGAGGGAAAGACAGAGAAAAACATCAGTGTCAGAGAAACACATGGATTGGTTGCCTCCTGCATGCACCCTGACCAGGGCCCGGACTGGGGAGGAGCCTACAACCAAGGTACATGCCCTTGACTGGAATAGAACTCCGGGACCCTTTGGTCCACAGGCCGATGCTCTACTCACTGAGCCAAACCAGCTGGGGCTCTAGCTCTGTCACTTTTGCTTATAGTCTGAGTCTTGGCTCTGAATTCTTTCCTCAAGTACCAAGATGGCTGAACCAAGTTCCTGCCTGACTCCACAGACCTAACACCTGGTGCTATTTTTGATGCCAACATTTTCACTGATGTTAAATGCTCTGGAAGTATCACAACCCCTCCATCCGAACAAACAAGCTGTGCACTTTTCATAATGGCTACTATGAAAAAGGCGAAGCTTCTTTAACAGAGTGTTCGACATGTGTGTATAACACGGCAATATTCTAGGCACTTCCCTGACAAATGTCTAAGGGATAGGCCCCTGAGCAAACATCTAATTCAGATTTTAATTTGATTCCTATTTCCTGGACAGAGGGTGCTCTTTCTGCTTTCCTGATTTCCTGCTACTGGTCATTTGCAGAATCTTTGAAGGTTAAAGACATAAACTAAGGGAAAGAATACTCCAGGTGATTGCAACAGTTCAGTAAGACAGCAGCCCTGAACAATTGAGTTTTTGAAAACAAGGCAATGACCTGGAAAAGAAAATGTGAAAACTTTAATGTGACTTAATGTGAAAAAGGAAAAAAAAAGGATACGGAAGCACGCACAGCATGACTGTAATTTTTAAAAATGTGTTTATGTATCCCTAGCAGGTTTGGCTTAGTAGAGTGTCAGTCTGAGGACTGAACAGACGAAGGTTTGAGTCCAGCCAAGGGCACATATCTCCGCTGCAGGCTCCATCCCAGGTCAGGACACATGTAGGAGGCAACCAATCAATGTGTCTCTCTCACATTGAGTTTCTCTGTCTCTCCCACTCCTTTCTGCACTCTTAAAAAAAAAACACAAACAAAAAACAAAAGAAACCAGTGGAAAAAATATCCTCAAGTGAGAAATAAAGACAAAAATAAATACATAAATAAATGTGTATATGTTTAGAAAACTAAGAAGGAAAGATATATAAATTTTAAGATGACATTTCTCATGCTTCAGATTGGCAAAAAAATAAAAACATCATCCATGTCTAGTGAAGCCTATATAATAAAGAGGGAATATGCAAATTGACCATCACTCCGGTCAATTTGCACCCACAGCTGAGGCTAATTCCCATAACGAGCCTTAAGGAGCAATCAGCAGGGACCTGAGGCTGTGCACCCACCTACCTCCTGCATGGGGCTTGACAGGGGACCTCAGGCTGCTCCCTCAGGTCGTGCCTTCCACCCGCAGGGCTTGACAGGAGACCTCAGGCTGCTCCCTCCACCCTGGCATCAGGCCAGAGGAACTCAGGCTGCACCCTCTTCCCTGGTGCCAGGCCGGGGAACCTCAGGCCATGCCCCCGTCCTGGCCCCAGGCCAGGGGACCTGAGGCTGTGCCCCCCACCCAGCAGGACTTGACGGGGGCCCTCAAGGTGTGCCCTCCACCCTAGTGCTGGGCCAGGGGACCTCAGGCCATGCCCCCTACCCCAGCACCAGGCCAGGGGACCTCAGGCCGTGCCCCCTACCCCAGCGCCAGGCCAGGGGACCTCAGGCTGTGCCCCCTACCCCAGCGCCAGGCTGGGGGATCACAGGCCACTCCCTCTGCCCAGAAGGGCTTGATGGGGGAGTTCAGGCCATGACCCTCTACCCCTCAGGCCAGGCACTCAGGGGACCTGAGCCCCACACCTGGCAGGGCTTGACAGGGTGGGACCGACTGGGTCTGGATCTAGCCCAATGAAGGGGGGCCGTCCAGGTTTGGGCCTCAAGCAATTTTGAGGTGCATGTGGGTGGTTGAAGACTTGACTCTGGGTTCCATGGTGCACCCCAGACTCTGACAGGAGGAAGATTTTCATATACGTTTTACTAATTTTCTTTAATCTCTGACACTTCTATTATAGAGAAAGGGCAAATAGCAATATTAAAATATTTCCTCTAATTAATCCTCTTTTAATGTGCATGAATTTCACGCACAGGGCCACTAGTATTAGTATCAACGAGGATGAATTCCTTTACACGCTGTTGGTGACAGAGTTGTGTGGGAAGAGAAATTTTCTCTTCCTACATGTTCTTCTGGCTAGTCTAATAATTAAACTGACATGAGACAGATTAACAGAAGAAAATAACCAAATTTAATTGCATATGTACATATGGGGGGGGCAGTCTGTGAAAATATGGGACCCTGGAACAAATCAGGCAGTTGGGGCTTCTAGGCCATCTTGACCTAAGGAGAAAGGGGGGTAGTAGCTTGTACTTCAAAGGGAAGGTTGGCAATTCACAGATAGATGAGAAGGAGCAGACATTTGGTGAGAAATTCTTGCAAGGCCACCCAGAAGCTACAGGACACAGAGGGGAGTCTAAGAACAGACTCTGCGAGGTTCCTCCCTGTTGGCCACACTTAGTTCATATTATGCTAAGGTGATAGATAGCTCCCTTGTTTTATGCATGCTTTTCTATCTGAATTCCTCCAGGCAGGTAAGGGGGGAACCTCTTCTTAAGTTTTTTTTTTTTTAATATATTTTTATTGATTTTTAGAGAGGAAGGAGAGGAGAGAGAGAAACATTAATGAGAGAGAATCATTGATCAGTTGCCTCCTACACACCCCCTACTGGGGATCGAGCCTGCAACCCGGGCATGTGCCCTGACCGGGAATCAAACCATGACCTCTTTGTTCATAGGTTGACACTCAACCACTGAGCCACACTGGCTGGGCTCTTCTTAAGTTTGTTAGACTTTGTCTTTAGCTGGAAATAATCTGCATCCTAGGGTGACACGTTCTGGGAGACTCATTCTGAACCTCTACTAGTGTCTTAAAAGTAACCAACTTAAAATAGTCTAATTCCCAAAAAGGTATATCTGTGGTTGCCAAACTGCTCCTGATAGGGAAGGGTTTATGATAAGAATAGAGCCACAGTTACTTAATAATTATTCACCTTACTAACTATAGACACGTTTTCCTACAGACCTTAGGAAACCGGAGGATGTGCTACAAGAAGAAAAACAGAGCTGTAGAAAGATAAGAGACACACCTTGGGGCCCAGATTGCTCAGAAAATACATTTTTTAAAAATTTATCTTTATTGTTCAGATTATTACAGTTGTTCCTCTTTTTTTCCCCCATAGCTCCCCTCCTCCCAGTTCCCACCCCACCTTCTGTCCTTGCCCCCCCACTGTCCTCATCCATAGGTATACGATTATTGTCCATTCTCTTCACTCACCCCCAACACCCTTAACCCCCGAAAATTGTCAGTCCACTCCCTTTCTATGCCTCTGATTCTATTCTGTTCACCAGTTTATTCTGTTCATCAGATTTTTTATTCACTTGATTCTTAGATTCACTTGTTGATAGGGATGTATTTGTTGTTCATAATTTTTACTTTCCTTTTTCTTCACCCTCTTCTCAAAGGATACCTTTTAGCATTTCATATAAATCTGGTTGGGTGGTGATGAACTCTTTTAGCTTTTTCTTGTCTGTGAAGCTCTTTATCTGACCTTCAATTCTGAATGATAGCTTTGCTGGGTAAAGTAATTTTGGCTGTAGGTTCTTGCTATTCATCACTTTGAATATTTCTTGCCACTCCCTTCTGGCCTGCAGAGTTTCTGTTGAGAAATCAGCTGACAGTC